>JACEII010000073.1:1193396-1218832 GCA_014332785.1 Antheraea mylitta | reverse complement strand
TTGTCTGACGTATGCTTCTCCCCGAAGTAAGGTATGGGCATAATCACCACGCCAGCTCACGATGTATTGGCGATACCAAACTTCAATAAATCCATAATTCAATATTTTCCCATAACAGTAGTACTACAAGAATATGTAAAATGACCTATTGTCTGACGTAGGCCTCTTCCCGAAGGAAGGTATGAGCATAATCACCACGCCACACGTAACGGCGATATCAAACTTCGATAAATCCATAATTCAATATTTTCCCATAAACAGTAGTACTACAAGAATAAGTAAGAGGGCCTATTGTATGTCATAGGCCTCTAAGGAAGGTATGAGTGTAATCACCACGCCAGACGTAACGACGATATCAAACTTCGATAAATCCATAATTCAATATTTTCCCATAAACAGTAGTACTACAAACTATTTTTATTTTGTTTTTTCTTTCGAACTGACTACGCTATTGACTTAGTAAAGTCTTTACAGTTTCACCGGCCTACTAAGGCAAGTGCTTAAGGCACCCAGCCGATTTTATTTTGACAACTAGCTCAAGGGTGCACGGCACACCTCGGCTTGGGCAGTTTGAGCTATACCTATTTGAGCTAACCTAAACTAAGCTACATATTCATACTTTGAGTTATTGGTACATATATGTTTACCAAGCATACATACCTCAACTACTCGTTTTATGTATTTTGTGTCGGATAATTTTTCTTAACTATTTCAGTTCGATTGGGTAAAACAGAAATAAAACCCTTTCACATTCATGTGTAAGCATGTGTGCGTGTACGTGTGTGGAGGTGATATGTCTAATTTTGTGGCAGTGATGTAAGATTTAGTGTGTGTGTATCGCGTAAGCAGCGCACTCAAGGGCTCCACGTCGACGGAACGGAACTAGGCTTGTACCGCTACCGAGGGGGATTGCTTTGGAATGGTGAGCGGAAGCGAAATTTACCCCCACACCAAGGATGGCTATAGGGTTTTTATCATCACTAGTACCAATGAAAAATGTTTCAATATCGTTTTTTTTTTTTTTTGGGAGCTTCCGCTGCTTGTCAGCGTTAGTCCAAAGTACCTATTCCACGCGCACGAAGTCGCAGAGAGAAGCTAGTCTGCTTACAATTCGACATGGCTTATTGGGCTTATCATAAAGTATACGATGGCGTAAACTACTGGGAACCTTAAATATAACCATCAACTCATGAAGCATATGTTTTTATAAACATATACCGTAACAAACATATAGAAACGAGTTCTTTCAACTATGTATGTGTGATACGGGTTGCGTCACGATGACCAAGACCTTAAAACAAACTAGCACTAACAACCGTCGGATATTTATGCGAATTTACAAAATACCTTTCAAGATTTCATAACGAGTTTATATTTATTACATACTATTTACATTTATAACCAACTAGCCTCTGCCCGCGACTTCGTTCGCGTGGAATAGATACACTAACACTAACACGCAGCCGTTCTCAAAAGGAAAAAACATCCCGATTTTGAAACATTTTTCATCTGTGCTCCGCTCCTATTGGTCTTAGCGTGAATATACATAGCCTATAACCATTTTCGATGAATAAGCTACATAACAATGAAAGAGTTATTCAAATCGGGCCAGTAGATCCTGAGATTACCCTCTACAACGTCACAACATCACAAACTCACAAACTTTTCTTTATAATATTAGTATAGATTAGCTTTTGCTTCATTCGCGTTAATGTTGATCTGTTTAACACCTCCGATCAGTGGCGGATTTGTCCTAAGGCCCAGGAGGCCCGGGCCTAGGGCGGTCAGATATTAGGGGCGGCCAATCGTGACAAAAAATACACAAGAAATAAATCAAAGTACGAATATATTTTAAAGGCTCGCGCACATTTTGATAGGCCGCACGGCACCGCATCGTATAACAAAAATCCTTAAAAAAAAAATTTGCAAAACAGTAAATTCTGGGTGAAATATGATGGGTGCTGAGAAAGGGGTGGCTGGTAGTTAGTACATGGCCCGGGGCCTAGGAACCATGACTGCAAATCCGCCACTGCCTCGGGTAGGCTACTGTTTTTTGAGTAAAATTACTCCATGTCGCTTTCAGTACCGCTGAGAACATGCATACAAAATTACATGACGATCGATTAAGTAGTTATAATTTGAAAGCGTAACAAACAATCTTACTTTCGTATTTATAATATTAGTATGAATCTCGAGAGGACCGTTATCTTGAAATAAGTTATAATAACTTGCTACTTCCGAGGACTCCCAATCATATAAATTGCTACTCCCGAGGACTCCCAATATAATAACAAGCTACTTTCGAGGACTCCGAGTATAATAACTTGCTACTCTTGAAGACTCCCAGTATAATAATAGCTCGCTACTCCCGAAGACAACCATTATAAAGCTTGCTACTCCCAAGAATTCCGCGTATAAGTCCGAAACACATAAAAATATCTTAAAGCATACGAATTACAAAGAGATTATACTTGGAAAGTATAGTCCTTTTTTCCGAAAGCAATTTATAGTGTTTATTATCTAACACCAAGACGGTACAATATTTCAGTTCTGGCGTTCAAATTTTGCACAAACTTTACCCCTATATATTTTACAGTATACCCTATATATATATATATATAAAGTCATTAATAGAAATAAAACCAAAAAGCTAAGACCTTGCTAGATCAATAGCGTAGTCAGTTCGAGAAAAAAAGAATAATAATCAACAAAGAAACAAATATATTCAGGGATGGACATCCGTTAATATTAAAATACTTACAAGGTTATACTTTTTTTTTCGATCTGACTACATTATTGACCCTGGAAGGTCTTAACAGCTTCACCGGACTACGAGCGACTTTAGATATTGTTCCTATTGACCGCTCCTAACCGTAAATATGTACCCTTCATATAACAAAAATGATACGGACCGTTAATAGATTTTAGAATGCTTATTAAATTGATAACCCTACATAGAGAAAAGCCTCATTGTATAAACACAGATAAGATTTGTATTATTTCATAGTTAAGAAGATAAAACAATAAAAAAAAAACGATATTAAAAAAATGAGGGTATATGACACATATATATCAAATTAAAAAATAAAAGGATCGCGATCAAAATTTACGATAAAATACGTAAATATAGATCGTAAATGTTTTTATATAATCATTAATATTAAAAAAAAATACATATTCATTGTTGTTATAGGCAAATAAAATATTCAGAATTAATATTCTAGTAAATGAAGGTAAATGGTATTTTTTTACTATTTCAAGGTACTTTTGTAACAATTTACAATTTACACTACCAAAAAGATTACGTTAACAATAACAAAACAATTACAAAAAACAATTAAATCCACGCGATAGTATAAACACCATAGAACAAGTAAAAAAGCGTCTTTAATTCAATTAAGTTTAAGGACATTTTCGTTCAACGTTTAAAACGAGTATTTACATTCCAGCCAAATGTCATGGCAGTTCGGATTTCCAATGCTTTTATTATAATAATATTTAAAAAAAAAAACTAACCTCGAATTAGTTTTGCCGACTTTCGTTCCGTTCGGGTTGAATTCAATCTCACCACCGAAACTAGGTACCAATGGCACGTCACCGTCGGCCATATTTGAAAACGCACTTTTAAAATTGTTTCAAGTAAAAGTTATTCTATTTAGATAATAAATTCGTTGGTGTAATTTGAGCGGGGCAGCGCGTAACACGAGCGTCGCGTTCGACAGGCAACGATGCACTAAAGGATAAGTTTATTATTTTATTTATGTAAATATAATGATGAGCTTGTAACTCTGCGGCCGCTAGGAAGATAACGCGACGGCCGCTCGGACGCGACGCTCTGTTGTGTCAGTGATAATTGGACGGATTTACGCAACGTTTAACAATTTAATTTTTACAATATAAAAGTGTCATTTGTTTTGCCGTAACGATTACGGTTATGCGTAATTCTTATTACGTATTAGTGTGAATTCATGTTATTTTGAATACAAACAAACTTCACAGTATACATTTTAATATATTAGTAATGCTACAGGAAAGTTTTTGACAATTTTTAGCCTTTCATGTAGTGCATTTTATATTTTATTCATAATCTTATGTTATTTAACTTTATATTGTGTAAGATTGGTGGTGTTTTACGTAATATAGTTAATTTATTGTGCATAAGTTAGTGGAAAAGAATACTACGGAGCATGAAATTCTGAGAAGCTACAAAAAGTCCCTAGAAGGTTTTAACAAGGGAGCCACCATTTTGTTAAAATATTGAAATAATCACACGACGCTTGTAATATTATTGACTACACGACAATGTCAGTAATAATCTGAAAGATTGGTTGTCAAAAAAAAAGAGTATAAAAAAAACTGCTACAGAAATGTGACTTCACAGTACACTGCTGTGTCTAGCATAGTGTCACTGCGTTATAGAAAGTAAATAAACTGAAACAAATGTATACTATTAAAATATAGAACGACAGCATTTTTAAATGAGAATAAAACCGCAACTAACTTTTCATTAGATAATTAATTAGCTGCAATTAGATAATTCCTTGTAACAAACGATATTGCTTTACCTCGAAAAGTGCTTACCGGCATTTACACTTAATAATAAAATCTTGTTTAAATTAGTTATTATTTTAAGGTTTCAGTTCTTAAAAAGCAAATACATGAAATTCTATTAATCACTTGAGAAAATATATTAATAAATTTAAAATAAAATAATAGTACATGGTTTATTCAATTTTTAACTTTTCTGACTATTAATGTAAATAAACTAATTATTACTGAGTTATTAATGGGTTTTGCTTGGATGGACTAACTAAACTGGATGCAATGAACTATCCCAATAACTGTAAATTATTTCAATATTGGAACAGCTATTTAAAAATTTATAATTTTATGTATTGTATAAGATAAATAGTTTGCAGCTATGTATGTGCATTGAAAATAATTTAATTAATTGACATTCATTCATATATTTAATCTTTCATTATATGAAATATAAAAATTATCAGTTCATAATTGGCAGTATATAAATATAGTCATATGTTTTTAAAACATGGTGATTGTGCTGTGAAGTTTATATAAAAAAAAAACAGTAAACTAAATTTGTCCAGTCTTTTTGTCAATATCAATTTTAAATTTGTCAAATATCCTCGAGAACAGAACTTTTTTCCAGGATGAAAGTTACTATATCCGTTTCTACACGTGTCACAACTGATATACAACAAACTTACTTTTGTATTTATAATATCAGTTATGACAGTAAAACATTCTAGCTGTTAAATGTGTTATTTAAGTGAATGGTAACTTAGACAGTAGACTTAATGAACGATTTTACGGAAGGCCATGACTAAATAAGTCTAGTACGGTGATAACCAAACTGATCAGATACCAAAAATTACGGATATTGAATATAAAACAATACTTTTTATTTGTAACTTTGTTCTGTACAAGAATGAGATCCTTGAATTTTCAAATCATCTATAACTCTGCGACTACTAAATTGGTAAATAACAGTATAGTTAGACATTACGGAAGTTGGAATTATATAAACTAGCGTCCAATGTTTGAAATTTTTAAAATTAATATAATCTTATATTTGGATGTTTTTTTTGCCAGAGTTTTTTTATATCATAGGAGGCAAACGAACAGGCGGGTAACCTGATTTTAAGTGTTCACCACCATCCATAGACACTAACAAACCAGAGGAATCTTAAGTGCATCGCTAGCCTGTGTTTAAGAGAGGAGGAGGGGGAAGGGGAGTGAGGAGGTGAGGGGAGAGGGGATCTGGGCCTCCGGCGCTCTCACTGACCGAATGAAACGCAACAATGCAAGCAGTTATTTCACGTCCGTTTTCTGTGAGAGGGTGATACTACCCCGAGTGAGCCGACCCATTCTAACTGAAACCAGCAGTAGCTTCGCGATTGGTCGATCGCAAGGACAAAACGATTTATTTGATGTCAATGGAGCAATAAAACTCGCGGATCAACTGATGGCAAGTGATCTCTGCCGCCCATGAAATTCGATTATAATAAGAGGTACGGCGACGTAAGAAGAACCTTGAGTATGACAAATACAGACTAAATAAAGGTTTCGACTCGTTGATGGTATGAAAAAAAACGTTTTTTATTTGATTACAGTAGAGATCGTTAAAAGATACTAAATAAAAAAGAATGAAAAAGAAAACTGCTGGGGAAACAGAGGAGCGAGATGATCTTAATTGTTCTCTCACTGCGGATTTCTATATAAGACGAGTTCCATTATTTATTGATCACACTAACGCTCGTTAATAGCTTCAACACAAAAAAGAATGATGTAGTCTTAGAAACAGATGAGAGAGATGTTCTTAAATTTATATATATATGCTATCGAAGCGTTTATGACGTATCTACTCATTTCCACTTATAATATCATTGGGTTAAACGGTATAAAAGTCATGCAGTTCAGCGCCATCTAGAAGCAAATTGGAGTAAAATAGACTTGACATAGATATACGAAAATGTTCTTTTTAATATAATATCTACATAAAATGGTCGAGGAAAAATATGGCCACAGAAAATGGTAGTAATTTAAATATATAAACAATAGTTGGCGATCTCTCGCATACAGCCATCACACTGGTCCAAACAGACTTCTCATTTAAACGGGCTGTACCAACCGGCGACATTACGTTTATGTTTCCGCAAATCGCTGCGTACGTAACGAAAACACGGTCTTACTCACACTGGGGGCGTAGTTTATCATATTCCTAGCTTCTCCGTGTTAATTCATAGTGTTTTTATAGGTTACTAGCTGCGCCCGCGACTTCATCTGACTATTCATACATATATGAACTGTTGGAACATATATGTGTACCAAGCATACATGCTTCAATAACTCTTATATATATTTCGTATCGGATAATTTTGTAAATTATTTTAGTTCGATAAGGGAAAGAAATAAAACCCTTCCACTTCCATGTGTAAGCGTGTAAGCGTGCAAGTGTATAGCAGTGATATGTGTAACGTTTTCGCAGTGATAAGATTTTGTGTGAGTGTATCACGCGAGCATCGCACTCAAGGGCTCCACGCTGAGGGAACGGACCTAGGCTTGAGCCGCTGCCGCGGGGGTCTTATATACAAAGTAAAGCGATTAATAAAGTCGTTTGAATGTATTAGGTCTGATTACTATCTACTTTTCTTTCATACTTAAGTCGCGACATCATTATAATTACAATAACTTTTGATAGACCGAACCGAATTTAATGAAACAACGACTAAATGTTATTCGAAGATATGCTTAAAAGGTTTTATCATGAACGCAGTACTTTAGCAGTGATGTGTATACAAACAAACAGACAGACATATGAAAAATGATTATTACTTATTCGTAGAAACCTGCTACAATTTTTTTATGCAAAAATCTAAAAAGCACAGACACCTTAGATTTCCATTCTTATTATATATATATATGTGTTTTTATAAAGCGATTTTTTCCGCCGCAACGAGGATATACAGATAAAAACCAAAACAAATAACAATGTTCGTGGTAATTTGATATCGTTCTTTGTAATTGGGGTTTTTACTTAAAAAAAAAACGTTATTATTCATAAGGGGCGTAGTTCATCCAGAGTCGCGTTGAAGTGATTGCTCCGGGGTGATATGAAAGTCCACCGAGGACCCCCCACTCATATTGCCGTTATTATCAAAACTTAAACATTGTACTCGTATCTTTGAAGTAAATTTCTCATAATTTCGCGTCATGAGATGCTAGTAACACTAGCGACGCCTAATATAATGTAGTATACCACCTAATGTTGATATTTTGTATTGAAACTGTGCAGTTTTTCTTTTCCTCGATCTGACTACGCTATTGACCTAGCAAGGTCTTAACAGCTTCACCGGACTACAAAAACTGTGCAGCCCATCATATCTGTGATTAATTAATAAAATATATATAATCATCGTTCGAAGATTCAGTAGATGGAAAAACCAGACCAATGATAATAACTTAAATATAGAAATGAAATATGAATAACTAGCCTCTGCCCGCGACTTCGTTCGCGTCAAATAGTTACCTTGGGCTAACCTAACACGCAGCGGAAGCTCTCAAGACAGAATAAACACCGATTTTGAAATATTATTGATTGGTGCTCCGCTCCTATTTATCTTGGCGCAATGATATATAGCCTATAACCATTCTCGATAAATGTGCTATATAACATTGAAATAATTTTTCAAATCGGACCAATAGTTCCTGAGATTACCCCATACAACCTCACAAACTCACAGTCACAAACTTTACCTCTTTATTATATTACTATAAATTTTCACTATAAATAATATAAAAAATCAAAAGAGAATACACTTTAAATTCCATTGTTTGGAGTTATCACCCCAGTTGGCAGTCCTTAAGTCTACCTCGACTTTTTTTTAAAAAGACCACTTTATATTTTTAATAAATAATTTTCAACTAAAAAAACCTCTTCGCAGCTTAACCTTGACACAGGATTAACCTGAAATGATGAGAAAGACAGGTATTTTAACTAATATTATTATAAATGCGAAAGTGAGGTTGTTTGTTTGTTTGTTAGACTTTCACTATACGACCAATCAGTACACCTTTCGTCCAAAAATAATGTACTGCTCCTATG
Organism: Antheraea mylitta; assembly: GCA_014332785.1. NCBI lineage: Eukaryota > Metazoa > Arthropoda > Insecta > Lepidoptera > Saturniidae > Antheraea > Antheraea mylitta. The sequence continues at coordinate 1,210,206 of JACEII010000073.1, read as the reverse complement.
CGATATCTCAAACGCTCATAAACACGAGTGAAGATAGGAGTAAATGCTAGTATTTCATAATAAAGTCAGGTCACAGAGATTTTTTATCTTACGTCTGCAAAGGCGCATTATCGATTCAAAAATTTCCATGTATTGCAGAGCGTGGGACAATGGCCCACTATGTCCCCCGGTAGATACATCACTGAAGTTCTTTGTGAGAATCGTTTATTTTAATTATACTAAGTTTATTTTTATTTCGTGTTACAAAACAATAATCGATATGAGATTGATGTTTATGTTCTATCTCTATAAGAAATAGTGTAGTGTACACACAGATAACTTTACATATGAGTTTTGTTTTTTTTTTTTTTAACTTTATTATTGGCAACCAATCTTTCAGATAATTACTGCCATTGTCATGTAGTTAATAATATTACAAGGGTCGTGTGACTATTTCAACATTCCAACAAGATTGTGTCTAAATAAATACCCCCTAGATAAGTGTATAATAACATGTTTCTTTATTACACATATCACCTCCACACACGTCCACGCAAACATGCTTACACATGAAAGTAGAAGGGTTTTATGTTCTCCCTTATCGAATTGAAATAGTTTAGAAAAATTATCCGATACAAAATACATACAAGAGTTGTCGAGGTATGTATGCTTGGTATACATGTTTCAAGTAGCTTAGCTCAGATACGTCGCAAATTGCATGTATCAGGCAACAGCTCAAGCTGAGGTGTGCTGTGCACCCTTGCATTAGTTACTCAAATAAAGTAGGCTGAGCGCCGCAAGCGCTCACTTTAGAAGTCCGGTGAAGCTGTTAAGACCTTGCTAGGTCAGTTCGAAAAAAAAACATCTTTTATTATTTACAACAACTTTGTAAATAAAATTAATAATAATTGTCGTGAAATTGTAAAAAAAGGTCAAATAGACAAACAATTTCGTCTATTAGAAAACGAAAACTTAGCGAAAGTTTATACAATTAGAGAAAGCATACTTACTACGGTAGGGACCAATTACAGATCGCGTCGTACATTCATAAGCCAATCACGTACTCGGAAAGTGCGCAAGCGCCAATTTTGGTGAACGCTGATTGGCTTGTGTGTTTTAAATACTAATTTCTGTTGTGACGCCGTAACTGAAATGTATTAAATGTCAAAAAGAGAAACCACGAATCGATACGGGAATTTCGCAATACATTCTATTCCAAAACTTCAATCAAGGTTAAGTTCTGTCTAGATATACCAAGTTTTATAGCGACATGAACTTGATTGGTCGTGTAATGTAATGCATTTATTTTTAATATATTACTTTCATTATTTCTTATCTTATACCAGCTATCTGGGTGAACTAACGAAGGAATTCTTTCCCTTTAAAGTGGTCGCACTTTGTAATGAAATAGTACCTGGGCGACCGAGCATAGCTCGGTTCTTTAAAAATCATTTTTAAATTAAAATAAACTGTTAGGTATGCTTCATAAAATAAGCATGTATTCCCCTTAAAAAAATAAAAAAGATATCTATCTTATAAATATAAAATTATTTATTTAATTAAAATAAATTGTTAGGTATGCGTTACAAAATTATCATTTTTTACAAAAAAAAAAATTGTATTCACTCGTATTCGGACTGGGGTTACACGGATTTACCAAGCGACCGATTTCCATCTGAGCTATTTTTGTTTTGACAGCGGCGGCGAAATTTACCTTGATATTCTACCTATATTTTTTTCATTGCCTGAAATCTCAGTTTAAAAAGTTTTCTATTAATAAAATCTATCTAGATCGATTTATCGTCCCCGAAACTACCTACATACTAAATTTCACTTAAATAGATGACGCCGAGATCCTGAATCGACAAATATAAAAATAAATATACAAGAAATGCTCTTTTAAAGGTATTCGATGGGTAGATAATGACATCTGAACGACAATATTTTTGTAGTTCCCTCTATTGACTCATCTCTCAATAACTTTTTAAATGAAGATTGTTTCCATACGATTTTTGAAACATTTTTACAGTTACTTCATGAAAGTGGATGGAAATTCTGAACCGCAACCTTTTATGTGACAAAATGTGGTGGGTGTAAATACAGTGTCGGGTAGAGTGTGGAAAACACTGAATCTCGTCTGATTACCGAAGTTAAGCAACCTCGAGCGTGCTCAGTACTTTGATGGTTGACCGTCTGAGATCACCGCGTGACGTTGGCTTGTTGTATTTTTTAAATTAAAATGTTTTCTACAACACAACATTTTTACCTCTATCCTGTGTTCGTACGACACACCATTTTTTCTTTCATACAAAACTTGTTATGACATACGCAACAAAAAAGAACTAGGTAAGTGAGTGCAGCTGTTAGAATTATACTCAGTTGGGCACGCGCGGTACTAGACACTGTTTTTTTTAATAACAGTAGCTTAACTTAATCCTTAACGACACCTATCTGCCAGTGAAAAACACGTCAAAATCGGTTTAAACGTTTCAGAGACCAGGCGAAGCAAACACACATACCGACTTCAATTTTTTTTTGTTTTGTTATTTATTCTGTAAATCAGTTTATATCCACTTAGTAGAAAGCTATTATTTTGACATTAAAAATAGACACATCAATTATATATGTTCCTAAAGCCGTGTATCTTTATTTATAATCATTGGTTTCTCCTTACACCGTTAATGCAAAACGTGAATATATTACACATTATTGTCACAAAATAATCAAGTTTACAAATCAGCTGTTACCAGCATCTAGTCAAACCACATAACGGGACAAGCATACTGCGAAATGCGGGTAAAAGAGACGGTTAGACAAATCGATTATAAGAAAGAGTGAAACGAGTGAACGAGTGAAAGAGACGGCATACCCGCCCGCGCAGATTGAATGCGACATCACAGTATATTTATGTTTCTAAATTCTTTAAACGAGGGTACTCAACTTGCGGCTCGCACAGATTTTATTAATACCTCACCCATATATGGCGATTTGTAGTCTGGAGGGTTCAGGTGCCCTCACTTTAATAAAGACGGTAGGTATTCCGTCGATTCTTTTTAACGTGTTACACTGTGATACAATTATTGTTACAATCTAGCGTTTTATTCTCTAGCGTCCCTATGCGTCCTTTTTTTTTATTAACGTCGGGAAAATCCCTAACGGATACGCTACCTTCCCGGGAGAGAGGGTAGGTTATGTCCGATTCGCACGGACTAAAACTCCACGGTGTACCGTCCGCCGCATGGTAGAGGCAGCCAGGGTTGGAGCATGCTCACTGACCTGATAAACTGCCCCTGTCCCTATGCCTCCTGGCCAGAGATAGACTGTTAGATCTCTGGGTAGCGCGTAAGTTTATATCTGAAGGGCCTCAATAAAAGTCTTTTAAACGCCTGTTTTTACTGACGGCAATGTTACTAGTCTTACATTACAGTAGTCCGGTGAAGCTGTTAATTTGCCTTGCTGGGTCAATAGCGTAGTCATTTCGAAAAAAAAAAAAAAACTTACATTACAGATAGCAAACGTATATTAGAATAGCGGAAGGCGACAACACCCCCATGCGGAAAGGAAGTTAAAAATGATACATACTTGAAATTTTAGTCTATATTAATCTATATTAATTTTGCGTACATCTAAGACGCGAATGTTTTTTTTTCGACTTGACTACGCTATTAACCTAGCAAGGTCTTAACAGCTTCGCCGGACTACTAAGGCAAGCGCTTATGGCATTCAGCCGATTTTATTTGACAACTGGCTCAGGGTGCACGGCACACCTCGGCTTGGGCTGTTGCCTGATACATGCAATTCGCGACCTATCTTTTTTTTTTACGTGGGGAAATCCCTAATGGATATACCACCCTCCCGGGGGAGAGAGTGGGTTATGTCCGACTCGCACGGATTAAAACCCCACGGTGTACGTCTTCCGCTATGGTTATCTATAGACTTCATCGTGCCGCCCCAGCGGTGTGGCCCAGCAGCAGAAGTGCCGCCGCCGGGCCTCGTCTTGTAAGGAGACAGCCGGGTACACACCGGTCGTCTCCTTCTCGTCTGCCGGACCTGTGCAATGGGAAGGTGGACCCCCGACCCACCTATCTCTAGGTCCGGCTATGGTGGCGGGAGAAGGCACGTGAACTGGCGCCTCCTCCTACCAGTTCTTCTTTGACGGAGAGGGCCGCTTAGCGGGTCCTCCTCGCGAACCCTCTCCGCCACCTCCTCCTGCGAGACGACCTCCTCACAGAAGGAGGCAACAATATTCCACACATTCTCGCTGCCGAGCATGGCTTGGCTTGGCATGGCACGGCAGCGAGAGATCATCACCCACCGCCGCAGCCAGAATGCGGCGTCGCTCTTCCCACGCAGCACATTCGGAAAATGTGTGCTGCGCGGTGTCCAGTTCAACGCCGCACTCATGGCATACGGCGGTCGTCTCCCTGCGTGTTATCCGGTACAGGTACCAACCGAAGCACCCGTGCCTGGTCAGCACCTGCACCAGACAAAACGTCAGGGAGCCCTATCGTCGATTACACCATTCAGCCAGGACCGGGCGGACGGCGTCGATAGTATATCGACCGTACAGCGCGTCCGCCAGGTCCCGCCCCCACCTCTCCATTCTCAACCCTCTCTCGTACTTCTTTCTCTGCTCTAATTCCCCGGGAGCTAGAGGCTCTCCCATCTTAACCGCCGTATAGTTGTATACGGCGGCGAGCACTTCCGCCTCCAGCTTCCAGGGAAAAAAGGCCGCGACCTATCTGAGCTAACCTAAGCTAAGCTAATTATTCATGTATATATGAGTTGTTGGAACATATGTGTACAAAGCATACATATCTCAACAACTCTTACATATATTTCATATCGGATAAATTTCTAAACTATTTCAGTTCGATAAGGGAAAAACAAAAAATAAAACCCTTCCACTTTCATGTATAAGCGTGTATACGTGCACGTGTGTGAAGGTGATATGTGTAATGCTGTCGCAGTGATGTAAGATTTTGTGTCACTGCATCGCGCGAGCAGCCTACTCAGGGGCTCACGCAGAGGGAACGGACCTAGGTTAGAGCCGCTGCCAAGGGGGGTCTAAACTGGTGTGCGGGAGCGAAATTTACCCCCAGACCACGGCGGCGTGATCTGTGGTTACGCGGGCGTGGGCGTGAACACGCTCTGTTTGGAGAGACATACTGGTACTGATCGTTCGCTGCCGTTATTTTATCGGAAGGATCGGTAAAAATATGTCGCGGACGTCTTTTGTAGCGAGCAGCGTTGGATACGACTTCGTATTTTGCGGCTGATATCACTAACGGACTGGACGCGAATGTATTAAACTCATTCAATCTAGATTCATCTAGACAATTTTTATCTCTATTTTTTATATTTACTAGCTGCCCATCACGGCTTCGCACGGAACAAACATATCATTACACTAATTAATCTCTGTAACTAAAAATATCGTATTTATGACGTCTTAAAAACTTGCGCGATAACAAATGATGTAAGTAACCTTAAATTATAATTTTAAAAAAGATATCCAAAAGCATGATCGCCATTTTGAGATCTGGGTTTTAAAAATTAGCTTAGGATTGAATGAGATGCTTATTAAACACATTCTTTTTCATTTTAAACACAAAAAATATTTACACAGTTGCCGCTCCGTCATGAACTCTCAGACGCTGTCATAAGTTAACACCAACTCACACTATATTATTTATACATTTATTTCTTGATATATTTATTGTTGTATTTAAATATAATTTGATCTAACTTTTAATAATAGTATAATTCATAATCTTATTTCTATTAAAGCCATTTGTTCACTCTGAAATAATAAAAATAGTTATAATTATATTATTAGTGATAAAAAAAACTATCACAAAATTGTCCCTTACCTATAGTATTTAAATAAAAGGCTCCAAAACTACGCAATTGCAAACTTACGATCCACTTTTGCACGTTTATAGCGCCCAAAATTTACAACAGAGTTGATAAAATGGTAAAGATTAAAAATTTAAGTAACTATAAAGTTAAACATAAAATATTAAGTTGAATGGATGAATATGACTACGATAGTCTTGAGAATCTTTTAATTAACATTAAGCAGGAATCACGATAATGCAATAATAAAAGTTAGCAGGCTAGGTTTAGGATTGTTTTATAATTATTAAGTGTGACTAAGGTGAAAATACTCACTTCAAGAGACTATGAGTCTCATTTACACACCAAGAGACTCATTAACACACATATTAACATCATTGTAATACTTTAGACTTTTTAATGTTATACATACACACGGTCATTATCTTTTCCAAACATAATTTTTACATACACACACACACAATAAATTCATAGAATCCGAGTAAACAAAAACATGCATATCAGTCCTTAATCTACTGTATATGCTACAGTATCTAATTGTTCATGCTTATAATTATCCTACTGTATGTAAAATTTAAAATGTTCACAATTTTATAACTGTCTCCTACAACACAGTGCACACACACTATCGTAGGAGGCAGGGTACCTTTAATTTGTAAAATGTAAGGATATACCTAGTTAAGTTCGGGAGCGCTGGGATTGTCTTTTTAAAAACTAACAGTCGATTTTAGACTAATGTATTGTCGATTTTAGACAAAGGATTATACTTAAAACTAACTTGGTCGATTTTGAGACCTCTAAAACTATATCTTAAGCCTACGAGAAACGATGCTAGACTCTCTCGAGAAAACTTAACTTGTTTCTTATTTTAGTTATTGTTGTATGCTGACCTAGCGTCTAGCTCCCGTCCTGTTCGGAGAACGCTAGATAAGCTTAACGGAGTTTAGGCGTTGTATGAAGTCTGTGGGAATATAACTACCTAATAAAGATTATTATTATTATTATTAATTATGTACTGCGTTAGTGGCGTATTGCATATATTGTGTCTTTTTTCTTTGTATAAAATACATTATCAGCTGTGAAGGACTTTTATGAAATAAATAAATAAACTTGATAATTTATATTACTACAAGCGGGTCGGGCGGACGTTGTCCAGTCTTGATGATATTTTTTTTATCTAAATATCAATTGCAGCGCCACCTACCGGGTCCATTTGTAAATATAAACCATTCATGGATCCACTGGAACACGAAGACAAAATGCCATCAAAATCGGTCCAGCCGTTTAGGAAGAGTTCAGTGACATACACACGTACAGTAGAAATTTATATATAAAGATAAATTGCCGCGATATTTTTTAAATTACAAATTTAATTTACTGTCAATGTTGATTATTGTTATAAATTGTATAATAAGTTACATCAGTATTGAACAGGTGTCGCTTTATAGTAGTTTGTTGACAGAAAACTGTAGGATTGACAGAGATACCTCATAGATGGCGTAACGTGTTGATTTTCAATTTCTGAGTCACAGAATCATGTAACCGGGTCATTTATACGTCTAATATAAATATAATAAACTCGTGTCATGGTGTTTGTGGTTGTACTTCTTAGAAACGGCTGGAGCGATTTGTATACAATTTTAAACATATATATATTCTATACCTCTAGGTGATTAGGCTATTCAGATTTTTTATCCATTGTTCCTTTTTGTATTTTTTTCATTTGCCACCAAGAATACTTACAACCTTAAATTTTCATCATCCTAACCCCACCATCCATTTTTTAATCACGAATTTAGTATTATTGTATGAAAAATATCCAAGTGATTCAACGGTCGTTTGTATTTTAAACAAATCGAGATTATTGACTTTATTGAAGGACAGATGGTGCTAAGTCCTCCTCATAAAAGTTTCTTCCATACATGCGGAAGTCATTCACTAAACCAACTAGCTGTGTGTTTGAGTGAGTCTCTGAATAGTTTCATTTCACAATTTAAAACGGCGGGAGTCATTGTGATAAGGTTCTAGGTTTTTTTTAAGATTTTTTGAGTTACGAAATACAAATTATTAACTAAGTAACCGATTTCACGCAGACGAAGTTGCGCGAGTCGGCTAATATATCATATAATACCAGTATGTAGATGTCTAAATTTGTGTTCTGTCTAACTATATTGCTATTGGTCAAAAAGTTTGGCGAGGATTGGGTACAATATACATAAAACTGGAGTGATTTTTTTTCACCCACGCTAATTCTAGAAACGATTGAACCTATTTAGAAGATGCTTTTCTAGCAGATAGAAATTATTTCAAAATATTATATAGACACTAGCGGTCCCTGCAGACGTCCCACTGTGATAATAAAAAAAACTATTTTCCAACGGCAGCGTCACCTACCGGGTCCAACTGTAAATCTAAAACATTCTGGGATCCACTGTAACACGCACACAAAATTTCATCGTAAGCAGTCCAACCATTTAGGAGGAGTTCAGTGACATACACACGTAAAGAAGAAATTTATATATAAAACTGGGCACACAATTACGCTTTGCTATATAGTATACAATAACGACAAGATTTAAGAAAGATGACTTACAATTCAAGTCAGCAACTATACTTTAAAATGACGTATCCTACTTTATTTCTGGACGAGTAAACTTTTCCATAAATATTATTATAAAAAAAAAACTTTATTTGAGATCTTTACAAAATTATTATTATTTACTCTCTATGCTCATGACGTCCGTTTCCGCGGTCTTGAAGCATAATATGGAATTAACTGTAGATTCAATTGATTTTTAACATTTAGTATTATATTACAAAAATAATTATGAACCTTTCAATTATAATCAAGTAGATAGTAGCGTGTTCCAACAGCAAAAAAGAGAACTTAAATATATATGAAAAACTTTTTTCTTGCATATACTTTTCGTATATTTTCTTGTTCACAGAATTACATATGTCATTTATCTCCCGAGAAGTTGACAACCTTACTTACAAATTGTAAAATCGAGGTTAAGCAGTAATGAGAAAATTACAGTTAAAAAAAACACTGCACAATGAATTCAAATAAAATAAGTAATTTCCAATGAAACAACAAAACTATTTTCACAGAGAACAAAGACACTGGCGCAAGATAATATTAGATATAAATCATTGCTTGATAGGAACATTCTAGAATCCGCTATTAAATTCAACGATGTGCTTAAATCATAAATATAATCAACGAGTCTATATTTATTTATAAAAAAGTGGCACGTATTCTATAACTTCGAATAGTCTGTGACACGTAAGCTACAAGAAATGTTTTCTTTGTCACAACTATATCAGCGTATCAATTGACAAAATCCTATAAAAATTCGTTGACGTAAAAGGGTATATAATAAATAAAAAAAAATGTTACCTTGTTACAGTCAAGCCCTTTGAATGAATGAATGTTTTTGTTCCAAACTACAAATAGCATCATCAAGTTATCGGATTTGTTTTACGAGTCATAAAATGCTACTAACATGTGCCCCATTGATTTTAGTTCAATAATTTATATAAATAATAGTCATTTAAGCCCATATTATGTCATATATAATTGTTATTCTACGCAAACGGAAACTGTGAAGAAATCATTTGTTAAGTAAAAAGAAAAGTTATCTACGCAAGCAATTATTTACATACGTAATGAGTTGGAATTCCGACCTTTTTTGATGTGATAAAGAAGCTTTTTGTTTTTTTTTTTTAATATGAAAACACATTGCGTGCAATGGAATTTGGATAGATTAAAAATTATTTATAATAATAAGAAACATTGTATAATAAAAAAATAAAATAAAAAACGGTAGTCTTGTCTTTTATAATTCCTGATATTTTATTAGGACAATAACAAAATAAAACTTTTTTTTTAAATAGGCGTTAAAATTATTTATCACTTAACCAACAAAGAGTAAACGTTTATGATTCATTGTCATCGAGAGAAAGCATATTCTCGTGCTATAAATAATCATTTGTACTTGCCTGATATTCTTCTTAAATCTCCGATTCCGACACAAGAGATATCAAAAACCGTAGTCTTGAAGCACTTTTTCTCGTAATAAAAACTCGATTTCAAATCACTACGCGAGTTACCTGCAAAACTTTATATAACTGTATCTATACTTCCTCTAGCTTTTCAACCGGTTTCAAAACTGTTTGTATAACAAAACCAACAATCGTATATAGAAAAACGCTAAAGGAAGATAATAAAATAGTTGTTAAAACAAATTTATGTTTGATTATGAATAATTAGTTTTGTTTGTGAAAAAAGTATGAGGTCGTAATAAAATCGCACGCACTCGCCGCGGTACCCCACTCGCAACTGGCAACTTGTCGCGGGTGTTGTCTGTGAGTTGTGTTGCCAGCTTGAAAAGAGGCTTCGAACATCAAACCAACGCATTTGACTCGTCGCTGTTATAATTTACAACCTTATTGTTCAGAGTAAAGGCTTATTTTAACCGCGTAATCGACTGGTTTGTTTTCCCACTAATGGCCATAAAACGCGTACAAAGGCATTATCGGTTTTCAATGGATAAAAAGACATAATTGAATGTGATTGTTATAAAAAAGTGACGAAGATTTCACACATTTATAAAGTTGTTATGGTGTTCATTAAGTTAATGCTATAATTATTAGGTTGTATGTAAAGAAAATTTATAATTTGTATACTCACAACGACCTACTTAAGATGTAGGGCTACAGTAAATATTTCAGAGTGAAACAGCTCTATAAATATTATAGTTTTGAAAAAATAATTTCATTGTCTATACAAAATCATTTTATTTCTTTTAAAAAATAAAAAATATAAACCATATAAATAGGTTATATTAAAAAGGTTCGGTAACTTTTACGTTTCTGTTTGTCTCGGTTTTTTTTAAAATTAATAACGAATTTTATAGTTATTATTCTCCTGGCTACCTACCGTCCTCAAGATATAAATTTGTCGTCGTATCTATAGGTGTGTTCCTACAGCCGCTCTTAAGAGGCAGTCTCCCTTCTAGATTTAGCGTATTTACAATCTTAGAACACACCGTCACTTAACATTCAATGGTCAGACGCTAAAACTGAAAAAGTTAAAAAAAAAACTAAAATAAGTTAGTGTTGACAGAAATCGATCATTGTGATAAAATATTTCTTAAATTTAAACTCTTACAAAATTATATATAATTATGTAAAGTTGAGGTTTATAATACTAAAGCTTTTAAAAATTACTTTCTTTAAAACAATTATTTTATCTAACAAATCTGTGTCTCTGTAATCTAAAGCAATTGGTTTTATTTGAGAGTCTCCACTTGTTCTAGAGGGCAGCAGTTACAATTCTTAACAAATTTATTTCTGTTACAGGGATAGGTGTGAGCTATTACAGTACTACTAGACTATATTAAAACTTACACTAACTTACTAACAGTAGAATCCTAAAATAATATGGTGATAGTAACTCGGGTTTCTTCACTACTCGCTTGAATATGTTATTTGCCTGGTCCAGGAATGCAATATGATTGCCATTTAGACAGACACACTTTTAATATTTGTACGCAATACACTATGCGTAACATTAAATTAATGTATTCGATTTTTTTTTCAAAATGACTACACTATTGACCTCGCATAGTCTTAACAGCTTCACCGGGAAAGGGATTGGTTAGTAAATGACTTTTATTCAGATAGCAAACTTTATTTGTTTAGGCCAAATTTTGCAAGCTGAATTATTATCACTTCCTTTAGACCTATAAAGTTGCAATCTAGCATGTATGATGAGTCTTGACGAGAATACACGACAATTAATAAAAAAACAAAATAACGAATTTCAAAATGGCCGCCATAGGCAATGAAATAAATCCAAATTAGGCTTTTTAGCGCATTTGTACAAAAGCTTGTGTTTCAAAGATTTTCAAAATATTTAACACTACTATTACTATACTTATACTTTTCTAAACAAAAAGAAGCGTTTTGTCTAACAATAAAAATCATATTAATTTGCTTAGCTTATTCGAAAGACTTTTATAAGGTAGGCACTACTGTTTCCTGTCTCCGAGCTTATTTTTAAAAAGAGTTATTGGCGGGATTTTAGTCTGTCATGTAGTGGATCTTATATTTTATTCATAATCTTGTGTTACTTGACTCTATATTATGTAAAATTGGCGATGTTTTATGTAATATGATTCGTTTATTGTGCATAAGTGAAGTGGATGGAAAATATTATCATTGAATATGAATTCTGAGATGCCACAAAAAATCCCTGGAATGTTTTAACAAGGGAACCACCATCTTGTTGAAACATTGAAATAAACGCACAACACTACCTCAATATCGATCACCTAACTTGCCCTGATAATTTTAAACCTATCATTGACTTTATCAACTCTACGCTTACAGATATTTGAACAATTTTGTTTTATGATAACTCGAATATTAAGAAGATAACAATTTCTGAAATATTATATGCATAGAAGAATTGACGCTTATGTCTTTACATAAACTTGGATATAGAAGAAGACTGACTAAAGTATACATAAGAACTATCCATATTGACAACTTCTGTGTTGGTAAAAGAAACGACTTACAAATTAAGAAGATAAAAAGGATGCTTAAAAATGTACAATGTATTCTATAGAAGATTTGGCTCTTATATCTTTACATTAACTTGGACAAAGAAGAAAACGGGCTAAAGAATACATAAGAACTACCTATATTGACAACTTCAGAATTGGCAGTATGGATTAATTCTTTCGCCTATCTTATTGGACGAATATTTTTATTATTATTATTTTTACTTTATTTTTGGCAATCAATCTTTCTGACTATTACTGCCATTGTCACGTAGTCAATAATATCACAAGCGTCGTGCGATCATTTCAATATTAAGCATCGTGTGAATCAATATTCTAACAAGATGGTGGATCCCTTATTAGAACCTTCCAGGGAGTTTTTGTGGCATCTCAGAATTTCATGCTCCGTGGTATTATTTTCCATTCAGTTCACTTATGCCCAACAAACTAACTATATTACGTAAAACACCACCAAATTTACACAATATAGAGTCAAATAACACAAGATTATGAATAAAAATAAAATCCACTACATGACAAACTAAAATCCCGCCAAAAACTCGAATATTATTACTACTACTTATTTTTTAAAAAGCATGTGGAGTTTTTTGGCGGGTTCTTGGACTGTCATGTAGTCGACGGCCACCATCTTCTTAGTTCATTAAAATTACCACAAGAAACTTGTAATATCATTACCTACTCTACAATGGCAGTAATAATTTACTAGAAGATTGGTTGACAAAATTAAAAAAGCACTTTTTTTTAATTCCTATAATATTACCGAATATTAGCTATCGTAGTAATAAACACAATTATATGTAGTTTATTTAACAGTCCCCAAAAGACCCAACTACAATTTTACTGTAACTCGACTCGTGTTAATTGTATTTTTTTTATTGTAGCACGGCAAAGTGACTGCACTATGCCTGATGGTAAGCATAGTACAATCAAAAAATAATAGCGACCACCGATTGACACACTGTCCATCGCCGGTCGCCACTATCATGCCGGCCTGTAAAAAGCTGGATATGCACAGGCTCATCCCGAAACGCGAGCCGTAGAAGCGAATAACTATTACGGTCTTTTTCGCCATATACATGGTGGTTGCGACCCAGTCGGGCTGTAAAACCCTACCACCCCGCTTACGCCATTGCCTCGTTCGTTATTGAGCAGGGTGCACCACGTGCAGGTGAGGTTGGCTTGGATGTCTTAAGTCTTATGATGTTATTCGACATTCCTTACACCTTGAAACACCCGAAACACCTCTAACAGCCTTTTCTTTAATTTTTTCACATATTTTAAAAAATAGTACCTGGGCGACCGAGTCTAGCTTGGTTCTTTAAAAAACATTTTTAAATTAAAATAAACTGTAACGTTTGCCTCACAAAATTAACCTTTCTTCCCATAAAAAAATATTTAAAAAAGATATCTCACAAAAAAAAATTTTTTTTTCTCGAACTGACTACGCTTTTGACCTTGCATGATCTTAACAGCTTTACCGAATTACTAAGGAGAGCGCTTAAGGCATTCAGCCGATTTTATTTGGGCAACTAGCTCAAGAGTGCACGGCACACCTCGGCTTGGCTTTTGCCTGTTACATGCAAAGTTGCGACCTATCTTTGTTTTTTTTTTTTTTTCTCGAACTGATTAAGGTATTGGCCTTAATTCTTTGGCCTTTACAGCTTCACCGGACTACTAAGGCGAGCGCTTAAGGTACTCAGCCGATTTTGTAATGGTAACTAGCTCAAGGGTGCTCGGCACACCTCGGCTTGGCCGTTACCTAGAAAAACCCGACCTATCCTAGCTAAGCTATGCTAAGCTAATACATGAATCCATTTTTGGATCATACAATTAAAAATTGCATGATACAAAAACACAACATGTAATTCGAAAAGAGATAAACTAAACCTACTCGACTCAGTTCGATAAGGGAAAAAAAGTAAACTCTTCCACCAGGTGTGTAAGGTGCATGTCTGATTAACTATGTATGTGTAAAATCGATGTGGTGTGTACTGTATCGCGATAGCAAAATTTCTGCGTCCACCCGGGTGGCCTCGAACAAAGACATTACCAAGAAAACGCGAACAAATAGTGTGCGGGTACAAAAACGATATCTCTCTGCCCGTGACGCATGGGACAGGGATTCGCGATGTGCCCGGCCACAGAAAAATGAAAGAAAGAGATCGAATTTACAATGTAAGAGGGCAGCACCGGTGCCGGGATCTAAAAATAGAAATTACGAATTTTTAACGGTTTAGGGGAAGATAGACGCAAACATACGAATTTACTCTACCTTATATTGAAAAATTATTATTTTTTTCTTATATTGAAAAATTATTATTTTGTCGAGACGCCGGCGCGCGCGAGCCGTTGAATCGTAGCCGCGATGGCGGGAAATTTCGCGACCTGTTTGGGGTCGTTCGCGACCTCATCGTATGCTGAGATCTCGTGAAAAACTAGAAGCTGGGCGGGGGGTTGCGTTAGGCGCAGGTGCGGACGCTGCCGGTGCGCGTGACTCGCGCGCAGGCTCGGAAAAGCCTGTCGAGAGTCGAGAGGCGGGGGGCGGGGGCGGGTAGACGCCGCAGGCGCCCTGGAGGGCGAAATCTGCCTCGCGTATCGGGGCTGTCTTGAGCGCGGGGCGCGGGGATAACCGCGATAATTCGTGGTATGACCCACGCCGCGGCACAAGACGCAACTTGGAGGATCGAGCGAGTCTTTGGTGCGCGAGCACTCCGAAGTGGAGTGTTCGCCTAGGCACTTAACGCACCTGGGACTCAGGTGACAGTTAAGTGCGGAGTGTCCGTATTCCTGGCAGTTGTGACACTGCGAGGGTACGGACGTTTTACGCGGCGGCTCCACGGTGATGCCGGAGAGGCCGCTGAGGGTCGAGAGATTAAAGATTATTTTGCCCTCGACGGAGCGCTCGAGAATGACGAGCACCATGTCGTAGGGCTCACGATTACGCGCAGATCGCATACGGTGATATCTTATCTTATCTTAGCTAACCTAGCTAACTATTTATATATGTCTGAGTTGTTGAGACGCATATGTGTACCAAGCATACACGCCTCAACAACCTCTCCATATATTTATTATCGGAAAATTAGAGTTTTTCAATTCGATAAGGGGAAAAAATAAAACCCTTCCACTTCCATGTGTAAGCGTGTAGGCGTGCATATGTGTGGGGGTAATCGTGTAGTGTTGGAGCAGTGATGTAAATTTTTGTGTCAATATCGCGCAAAACTCAAAAAAAAAAATTATATACACTCTGATTTTAACTGGGGTTACACGGGCTTTCAAAGCAACCAATTACCTTCTTCTTCTTCTTCACCTGAGCTATTTTTGTTTTGACAGCGGCGGCGAAATTCACCTTCATATTCTAGCTATATTTTTTCATAGCCTGAAATCTGAGTCAAAAAAAGTTTTCTATGAATAAAATCTAGCTAGATCGATTTATCGTCCCCGAAACTACCTACAAACTAAGTTTCACGGAAATAGCTGACGCCGTTTCCGAGATCCTGAATATATACAAATATAAAAATATACAAGAATCGCTCGTTTAAAGGTATAAGATTAAAAGTAGAAGATGATATAATAATATAATTAGACAGATTAAGAGAACTATTTATTTAAAAAAAAATGCAAATATCAAAGTTATAGATAACGCGTAAGAAAACTTGAAATATAAAAGTATTTATGGACTGACGTTAATGTAATAAAAACTTTTTGAAGATCCAAGAGTTTATTTCAATACGTCTGTCAAACTAAAGGTATTTCCTAACAGTGTTTAGTTTTTATAAGTAAATTTATTATGGCTTTTTGGTACGTACCTTGTTGTATATAACGCGTTGAATATTTTCTCTAATGGTTCGGTCCTAATCGTAGGTCGAGCGATCAAAACTAAGTTGAAACTCTGTCAGAATCAAAATCAAAAATGCTTTATTCAGTTTAGGCCTTATTAAGACACTTATGAACGTCAAAATTACCACTGGCCCGGAAAACAACCCAGTCCTCGGGAGAAAATATAGAAACTCGATCGGGTATATCTTTTTACATATATATTCCCACTACATCATACAATCATTTTTAGTGGATGCACAGAGAGGAGTCAATTTCAGACATCACTATCGTTCACATACTGATCCACTCTATAATATCCTTTTGACATAAAAACCCGCTTGACGTGGCGCTTAAATTTACAGTCCGACAAATCGGTAACATGCTTTGGAACTGTATTGTAGAATCTAACACTATTACCTAACAACTATTACTGGTTTTGCTAAGTCTGAAACATGGGAGGACCAGTTTGTTACAGTTTCTAGTATTTAAATTATGTCGATCTTTTAGTAAATGGAGCTTTTGAAGAGTTATTCAATTTAATCCCTTCCTCTCCTTTTCACAAT
>JACEII010000073.1:1179916-1193386 GCA_014332785.1 Antheraea mylitta | reverse complement strand
TGAACATCAGACAAGATGTAGTCTGTTGGCTTTATATAATGCTTTAGGCCACAAAATTAAAATTAAGATATATGGGCGTAAATATACTCACGCTGACGGTTTTAAATGTCTCAAAAATGACAAGCTTAATAATCTTGGATAAAGCCTTGTGTTATTTGGCTCTATATTGTGTAATGTTGGTGGTGCTTTACGTAATATAGTTTGGTTATTGGGCACGAGTGTAGTGGATCGGAAATAATACCACGGAGCATTGATTCTGACTTGCCACAAAAACTCCCAAGTAAGTTCTAATAAGATGGCTACCCTCTTGTTAGTTCATTGAAATTATATCAATAAAATATCGTTACTCACTTGACAATAGCAGTAATAGCCTACTAAATAGAAGACTGGTTACCAAAAATAAAATAGAAGAAGAAGAATCTTGGATAAAAACGGAGAAAAAGAACAAATAATTACAGTGAACGAGTATTTTCACAAGAATTATTTCGAAATCTTAGCTTAATGCAACAGGAATGCTTTTCTTCTGCTTCAAATAACAGACATATTTATAAATGTAGATGAGAAAACATTAACCGATATTATAATTATTATTATATGATAATATTCTGTAAACACTATAAAATAATCAATAATTGACAGTAAGTGATCGACAAATTGTTAGACAGACAACAAATATAGAACCAATGTTATGAACACCTTTAATAATTATACTCCTTGTTATAAACCTTCACTAAGCAGTGTTTCCCAAACTTTTTAGGCCATGCTCTACTTTAACATTTCTACAATCTCTACGCCCGCCTCCATACATAATTCTTCATCTTTCAAAATTGTTTTGTACCCTTAAGAAATATAAATGATACGTTTTAGGACTCTTGTCACTATGAAATTGTTATCAAAACATTGTAAATAAAATAACAAAACATATAATGAAAAACTTGACTGACGACTCTAATTACCCAGTTGATATTTTGGTAACGTCAAACGAAATTGTACCTAATAATTATGGCAGCGTTTTTTAAGAATCTGCTTTTGGTAAATTTGTCATCGATATTTAGCATTGCATTTAAATAACCCAAAGCCAAAGGCTTAAGGTAGTGTCGATTTTTAAATTGCCCCTCTTAACTATCATATTGCCTTCCTGTGGGGCGTGGGCTTCACTTTGGGAAACACTGGCCTAAAGTGTTTGAGTCTTAACATAGGAGCGATGATTCTGCATCTTATTTGTTTAAAAATTGTAAAGCTCTGTAATGATGCGGGGTTGTCTTCGAAGGAGGTAAGTATTACAAATCTTGATAGCTCCTGTTGACATATTAAAGAACAGTGTACCACCACCAAGGAAAGAGCTTCAAGTATGACAGAAAGCAATACCAATTGCATCACTAATCGAGCCTCGTTATCAAGCAATGAATATTTAATATCCCACGTATGGGCGTTTTGGTAAATAAAACCATTGGTACCAATGGTAAATAATTTCAGTCTTAACTTTTATTACAACAGTACATAAAACAATTAACCTTGTTCTTCACGAAACGCTCATAAACTTTGTCTTTTTTACCCTGTATTATGTAACTAAGCAAATGTGTTAAAGTAGTGACATCTATCGGTATCACGCATTAACCGGTAATGATTACAGGTCCTTTGTTAACTTGACTAAGAACTCTAGTATGAATTCTTACAATAATATCAGTACATGTCAGCTACAACGCAAAAGCCTAATTATAAAGAAAAGCCAGTTTAGTTGTTATACCAATTGATAACGATTTGGAGAATTGAAAGGTTGAAAAATCGTGTTTTCTTTTTGCATAATTTGGATGACCATTCGCAAGTTTTATAATGTCTATATTTCCGTCTTTACCACGATGGTGTAACTGACTTCATTGATCAATATGAATTAATTGTTAAGACTATGATAAGATTGGTCATTTGTATGCATCTGAGTACTGGGCTACTAAAGAGACGGATGAGAGATGGCAGAGATGAAAATATTAAGGTGAACGTGTGACGTAACTAGAATGGGTAAGATTAAGAATGAGTATATCAGAGAAAGTTTGAAAATAATAAGTTCTCGTATTGGTCGAAAGTTGACTATAAACCAAAAGAATTCATATTGTTGATGAAATAGCTAATAAGACTATTCACAGTATTCTTATCGATTACAAATATTTAAAAAATTAAGCCGCCACGGGACGCCTGGCAGAAGTGAAACATCGAAATTGTTTTGTGTAAGTTATACGCATAAAAGATCAGATTTCGACAAGAATCAGCTATGGCATAATGAAGAGATAAAGCATTACAAATTTGTTGTATAGAATAATGACTGTTTATCTATTTTATTACATAAATATTCATCATATTAAATACAAAAATTCAAGTATGCGCATGCATGGTGTGTTTGATGGCATTTTTTAAAGGGTGCTAGGTCCTTAGCGCGTGCCGTGTAATACTAGTAGTTCGAGTGGCCTACAAAATAGTTTGAATCTTATATTTATACAGATAGGGTTGCAAATATTTTTGAGTATTTCAATAATAGTCTAAAGTTCATGTTTTGCGTCGCCATGCCATCAATCGGGTTTACCTTCCGCCTATGGATGATTCACATAAAAAAAATCTTATACTTGTATTACAATAGGTGTGTTTGTAATATATCCATACTTTTAAGGCAGTAATGGAAGATCTCAAAGAAGATGGGGCAGTCTATTGAGCTATCTTCAGTTATCATAAACAAGGATATTCCAAGAACGTTCCCAAGTTCACTGCAAGCGATCGGCCACGAAACAATGTATCTCATTTTAGAATATGAAGGAAGAAAATTTAATGTGCCAGCGCTACCAAGCTTCTTCTTTGAACTAATCCCATCTCAGCAAGACGAAGTAGAATTAAAAGAGTTTTAGAAGATTTGTAAAGAGGAATAAACTTCTTGCCTTAAAAACTAACAACAGATAACAATCAGTAGAACAGGTAATGACAATGACAGAATAAGCGACAAAAATCAGTGAAAAATTGGAAAAATTTTTTTTTTTTCATGTAAATTGCAAGTGTAGGGCGGACAAATATTTTTGGGAATCGGTAAGTAAATTTTTTATTTGAAAATGTTGTATTAGAAATGTGAGCTACTAACTGATATGGCGCGGTCTTTGGCGAGGTCTTAGTCCATAAACTTGGCTTATTTAACACTGTTTATACGATTATATTATGGATTATGAATAATAAGATGGAATATTATGACTTATCACAAAAAAAATAAATCTAGAAAGTATCAATAAAGCCATTCAAAAATCTGCGGAAAATAAAAACCGATTTTGAAACATTTTTCATTTGTGCTCCGCTCCTATTAGTCTTAACGTGATGATATATAACCTATAGCTTTCCTCGATAAATAAGCTCTCTAACACTAAAAGAATTTTTCAAATCCGACGAGTAGTTCGTGAGGCTACCCTCTACAACGTAACAAGCTCACCATCTTTTCTCTCTTTACAACAAGGAAAAATTCAATAGCTGCTTTAATTAAATATTATTTAATCCCGCAGTAAAATTCTGGTAACTATCGAAATGGAGCAAGAAATAAAATCATATAATGATATATAAGAAGAAATGAGAGAGTGTGAAGCTGTCCATGTTAGAAAACAAGATTTAAATCAAAAATTTTATAAAAAACACGAGGCACATTCGAACAGCGTTTTAAGAGATAGAAAACTTTTAAAGCCTGCTCACGATAGTAAAAATATTGTTTGTCAATTTCATAGTAAGAAAAATAAAAATGTTTCGACTTATCAAAGAAGAGATATGACGTATTTCAGTGGATTAGCGAAGCAGATTTATACTTATCACGGAGCCAGGAGTTATACCGACGTAGGTGTTGGAAACATTAAGGTATTACAGAAGAAAAAGGTGAAAAGAGTATATTTACCCGAGACAGAAGATAGAGGAATTGGAAGCGAGGACTTATCTGCACATCTTAGTCGTTAGTATAATTTCTATATTTTTTTTAAGTCATAGGACGCAAAGGAATAGGTGGGTCACCTGATGTGATCACCACTGTCCATAGACTCCAACAACACCAGCGCAGTCGCAAATGCGTTGCAACTCTGTATTGGTGGAGATTGGGAAGGGGTAAGGGGTAGGTATGGAAGGGTGAGAGTGGTTGGAGGTGCGACTCTGGCGCTCTCACTGACCAAACGAAACGCAACAATGCAAGCTTGGCACTTCACGTCGGTGTTTCTGTGAGAGGGAGGTACTAGCTCGGATGAGACGACCCGTTCATGCTGAAACCAGTTGTAGCTTCAGTGTGCCTCTACCATCTAAATAACTATCCATTAAATCTTTTTTCTAGCATATCTTAAAACGTATCAAACTTCTAGTAACATATGGAATTTAATCTATGTATGTAAAATAATGGTGGTAGGTCTTTCTTGCATGGTTTCTCTAATGATTATTTTAAGTCCACCTGTTTACCTACCATTGTCATATTGAAAATTTGTCGGTAAGCATTTATTTGTGTGTTACACCAGCTGTACTTGAGAGCCAATAACTCTAGGACTAGTGTGTTTACCATCTTAGACCACATGGCCAATTTGTCAGTCATATGAGATTGAAGTCAAACCCTAAAGCCGACGAAGTATATAAAAAAGAATAACCGATAGACTGATATATCAACGCACAGCCCAAACTATTAGAATTAGAGCCGTAAAAAATTGCATTCTGGTTCCTATCATATTAAATGTATCTATTATCGACGGAGTATTGGATATTGGAAACCTGAAGGTGGTGAGAAAGGAAATAGAATTTTTGATTATAATATTGCTTATTAGCAAGAATTTGACCCTACGTCAATCGTAGCCTTATCTATACCATTTTCCCTTAAAAGTAAATGAAAAGCACATTTTATAATCTATGATCTTAGTAAGATGTAAAAGTTAATTATAAAACTTTTTAACAAAAATTAAACCGCCGAAAAAACTGAAAAGTAAAAAATAATAAACCTTTTACTTTATTCATCTTAATAACTAAGTTCTTAAACTAATGTAAGTAATTTTAAGTCGGCGCCAAACAAGCAAATTAATTATTACGTAAAGCGTGACACATCCCTTGCATGCCGAACGCTTACGAAGCAACGCGAACGGGCACACGCGTTACCGCTGGAGATTTCACATTGCATTTTTAATTTGATTTGGTTATTTGTGTGAATTTAAGTAATCTAGTGATCTTTGTTCATTCATTGTTTGACGCCGACTCATAATTTCTTAGGTATACTTACATTAGTTTAAGAACTTAGTTATTAAGATGAATAAAGTAAAAGGTTTATTATTTATTGCTTTTCAGTTTTTTCGGCGGTTTAATTTTTTGTTAAAAGTTTTTATTTTATAATTTTTTGTGGTTATGATCTTATTAATTATTACATGCTTAATTTATTTGTATACACAACTCGAAGCTGAATTATAAATCATGCCCAGCTTTCCTATCCTTGGGGTTGCTTTTTTCATGTTTACATGTATATGGGACCAACTTCTGGGTATACTCTTTCAAATCAAAGGACAATAATTTAATTCGGACTATTCTGTCTAAAGTAGTGCGCGGTCATAGATATAATTAGTGCGTGAATCATCAATCATTCTCGATTTTCATACCCTTAGGGTTGAATTTTTTTTCCCAAGTTTAAATGGGACCAACTTTGGAGTATATCCTTTCCAATAAAAAAAGATTTTTTTAAATCGAACTATACTGTAAAAAGTTATGCTTGATCATACATAAAAAAAAAATATACGCGACGAATTGAGAACCTCCTCCGTTTTTTTCGTCGGTTAAAAATATTTGAGTATTTTATTAAATAACCTTACCCACTAAATAAAAGATGAGTTTTTGGTGATCTAATGTATATTACATACCGCTTATTTTTATTTTAAGGTAGAAACAGATTGAGAGACGATGGAAGTAATTACAATAGCAAAAGAACCTCATCCAAGTGCATCGGTGGTATAGTCGACTACAGGTCAGGTTCTGTGATAAGTCAAAAGCTATCTCCGATCATACGAACACGCACCGTTACGACAAGCCCTTATACAATTTCCTTACCTGTTAGAAACCTTGAAATTGGTAGTAATACTGTAGAAAACGATACGATGACAGTTACGACACAAGTCGATAATGATTTACTAAAAAATCCTGTGAACAGACCAGATACACTTGATAATTTTAGATCAGAATTTGGTTCTAGTAGAAAAAATGCTAAAGTATGCGACGACAATAAAAAAATAGATATCATAAAAGGAAGAAACTATATACAGAATAAACTAAAATCAGTTGAGCGAGCGATTTCATCAGATTCATTAATTCAACAGGTACATAATTTGGAACTTTCCAGTGACGATAAAAATAGCCACTCATCCATAGTCCATATGGAAGATAAATTAGACAGAGAATATAGGAAAATTTTCACTTGTAAGGAAGAGGATAAAAAACCAAACGAAGGAAAACATAAACAAGATCTTAAAAGGTCTTCCGTCTTACGTAGTCGTTTTGAAGCTTTAAGAAGGGGTTTTGTTAAGAAAGAAAGTATAAAAAAGAATAATGAAATAGTTACTGAATTGTTAAGCCACATTAGTAATCATAGTCGAAGAGATGTTTCAGTAGTATCCGATCCACCTTCTTTGGAAGGAAGATCATACTCCAATACAAAGACATACAGTCCTATTCATGTTAACGTCGTACCAGAGAAACCAATTTATAAACAACGTATTGTCAATAATAAACCGCATTTTGAGAAAGAAAAGGACAGTGCACAATGGTCGGTATCTGATTATCAGGACAGTGATTATCAAAGTGTTAAAGGCATGTTCAGACTATGGGGAAAGAAATTTAATTTAGACGATGATTGTTACAAAAAAAAATATACGGGCGTAGATTCATTTCAAATTACAGAACCAGAAAAAAATTCTGAGCAAATAAAAAATGCACCCAAAATCAAAGCAGAGAATAAAAAGGAAAGTAAAAAATTCTTCTTTTTTAAAAAGAAAATCAAGGATAAACCTAAAGAGCAAGTTACACCCACAAAAAGCATCACAGCCGGTCGATGCGAATTAAGCCAAGGTCTCATGATAAAAATAGGGGGAAAGTCATCACCTCCAGAACAGCATAAAAAGATCAATATCTCAGAGGAAATTTTGAAAAAAAATTGGCTAACAAAATATCTAAGCCCAAAAATAGAATCAAGAAAAAGTGTTCAAATCCGATGGAACAATAATACCTATAATAACAGTAGTAGCACGGTCTTTGAATTAATGGACGCCATGTACAAAGAAACCGGAGTGGTATTTCGATCTAGAACTGAGGTGAATACAGGCGAATCATCGTATTTTAAATCAAAAACACAGCGTGTTAATTTCGCGAGTCAAGAGATAGAAGCTTGGATGATACCTAAAATATATAAGATGAACCCAAAACCGTTGCCCGATAAAATAAAGAATAATAATGATAATATACAAGTTAGAATATCTAATCAAAAATGGTTTATTGATAAATCCGATGCATTTTCCAATAACATAAAAGTAGTTTTACATTCCAATAATCTGATTACATCTACTAAAGATTCCAGCAGTTCGGAGTACTTAAGAATTGATATACCCAAAGGCTTTTTCATTGACTCTACTAGCAGTGAAGAAGATAAGAATAATCAATCTAGTGATGAAGAAGTTTATAAGATAGTTGAGTACGAAACAGAGTTTGATTCAAAAAAGAATAAGACAGATTTTGAAAAGGGAGACCATAAAATGACTGATATTGAAGTTATAGTTAATGTTAAAGATGATGTCGTTCATGAATCAAACGGCCAAGAAACTATAATCAAAGGCCCCCCAGAGCATAGAGATGTAATTATACAAGGCAGTGATGTGAATGTACCAAAACGATGTAATGTTATCGAAGTAGGAATTATTACACAAAGAGATCTGCGAGATGCTAGAAAGCTAATGTGAGTATATATATAGATAAATATAACAGTAATTTATAAATTAAAGCGATATTTTTAGCTGTTATTTATAATTGTGACATCCAATTAGTCAACATTTTTGTTTGGTTCTTATGTGTGAGAATATTTAGCTACGTAATATTACTTTTCATTGGAATCCAATAATTTTTGATTAAGCATAGGTAATTGAGCTCGGGAACCCTGAAGTTAATGCTAGAATAGGTTCACATTATTGTGATAAGATAATCAAACTTCTCATCTGTACCAACATATAACATAAGTACTATTATTGAAATTATTAAATTTAGAGAGATAAATTGGACCATTTTGTTTCCAGTTTAAAAGATCCCGTAACTCTTGCTGACGAAGAATCAGATATGGAAATACGTCACACATCAAAGAAATGCAAATTCGCTGAAAGTTTTTTACAAGAATATTATCGAAATTGGACTCCCTTAGGTACAGACCTTTCCTCGTGGTGTGTAAGTGATTCTAACCTGAAATGTTGTTCTGAAAACTCTGAAAATAGTTTCCATAATCAAGGCGACGGATCTAAGTCTTGCCCGAATATATATGACGATTTTCAAGCAACTGCTGTCATTACTTCCAATGATCCTTGTGGCACATGCATCCCATGTTCCCGTATAATAATTTCGGATGATGATAAATCTGACAATACATTCACCTCTAAGCTATTTAAAAGGTTCAAAACTAAAACAAAGTTTGATCCTAATGAGTGCTGTAAGCGAGTACTCCCAAAAGATTCTTTAGAGGTTTTCAAACGTAGAAAAATATACGCTGCAAGTAATAAATCTAAATGGGCTTCTCCTAGCTATGGTGATGTTAAACCATATTCAGTACCAAGCATTGAAGATAAGGAAGCCCAGGATACGATGATAGATTGTCCAAAGATTAAGAGATCATGTTGCGGGCCACATGTAGCAAAACCAAAGAAAAGAACAAGTAAAAAACATGTATCGATGCCGGATTGTGAAACGATGAACGAAATGTTGACTCATCAACTAACAAATGACTTGCCAGAAGGCATTTTGTCCTTTAAAGGTGCAGCAGGATGCGAGAAATCTATGAGTTTGGAAAAAAGAAATCCAAAATACGCCATAGTTCATAAAGATTCGGTTTGCAAAATACCTGATCCTTTGTGTAAGATAGACTGTTTAAAAGATAAGAAAGCACCTTGCTCAAAATCTTCTTCAAAGTCAAATGACATTCCCATTTGCATTAGTAGGCCAAAAAATTCAAAAACATCTTATAAAACATCGTCTCCGAAACAAGTATCACCTCCTTGTAAAACTCCACCTCCCTGCAGTCCTCCAATGTCATGTAAGTCTTCATCCGTTTACAAGACTCCACTCACCCGTAAGACTCCAATTTCCTGCAAGACACCATCCTCCTGCAAGACTCCACAATCCTGTAAGAGTCCACCCTCCTGCAAGACTACATCTTCCTATAAGACTCCACCCTGCTGCAAGAGTCCACCATCTTGCAAGACCCCATCCTCATGTCAGATTTTACCCTCTTGCACGCCTACACCACCATCTCATTCTTCAAAATTATCTTATCTTACTAAAAAGTGTAGTCCCGTATGTCCGCCCTCTAAAAAATCAAGTCTTTTTTGCGAAGAGTGTCATTCAAAACAGCGTTTGTCACCACAAAGAAATTTAAAACCGCCAACACCGCCTTGTTGTAAAAAACGTTCTCTAACAAATAAACCATCTCCTATATGCCCTCATTTTCCACCTTGTAAGAATACACAGTCCATACCAATATCACCTAAACAATCCTCAGAGAAACCAAGTTCAAAGATAAGACGTAAAAAGGATTCACCCCAAAAGTCACAACACAAACCATTCGCTTGTATGCCTAGTAATGATTCCATCAAAAAAAGACAGGAATCTTCATCTCATACATCAGTATGCAACACGCCTCCGTGTCGAAAACCATCACCTCCAAAAAATGAGACTAAAGAAGAGTTTCCGTGTCCTTTAAAAAATCAGGGATCTAATGATCCATCTGTAGATTCTATTACTTGTCGTCCTAGAAAGCTAAGATCCCCTACGAAGAGCTCTAATAAATGTAAAAAAAAATTCCCATTATCTCCGAATCTTTCAAACCAATCATTACTACCAAAGAATAAAACAGAGAAAGAATGCAAACCCAATTGCGTTAATATGCGAAAAATGCAGGAACGTTCACCTTGTCTACCCCCCACTACTTGTCCCTCTGTACCCAGTTATCCACCAGTACCATCGAAATCTACAGGCAGTAAGCCAAAAATATCTGGCCTATTTCTAAAAATGAAACCAGCGCCGAAAAAGACATGTTCAAAAGATTGTCTTGGATGGAAAGATACGAAAGAAGATAGTACTATAAAGTTGAGTTCTAATGAAAAAATTACAATCATACTAAAAAAACAAACTCCAAGTACAGAAGAAATAAGAGAAGGTATGAATATAAAAGTGACGGACATAGATGGCCAAACTCTTTATGAGAGAAGAGATTATATACAAGACCACCATAACCGAGCCGGTTCAATTTTAGGAGATATGTATAAGACCTCAAACATAAATGCAGTATCCACACCTATAATTATTAAAAATATGCAAACGTCGGATATTCAAAATCCAAAGACAGTGAAGGAATCTAGAAGCGATACAAGTATAGCTAATTTAATTGAAATCCAGTTTAAATTGAAAGTCACGCAAGGAGACAAGGCTACGGAAATCAACATCACTAATACCGAAAATAACGAGAATAAAACACACATTAATCAAAACGATGTCAATCAGTCACAAGACGTTTTCGTAGTCAAAAATACTGAAGAAAATTTGAATCACGGTCTCGCATCTAAAAATGATCTAAATATTCGAATTGTTATTAAAAATTATAAACCAAACGTCAAAATGAAAGAAAAAGAATATAACGATGATTTCAATACAAACATTTCTGAGAAGTTCCGTACAGTTTCAACAGGCTATAGCGATGATTGTTCAGGGCAAAATGCGGAGAACGTATATTCTATACACCGAGCTACAGTAGATCTGACATCATCAACTGAAAAATCTAAAACACAAAATCGCTCGAGTGAACATTCCGCAAGTACAGAATTAACTGAACACGAATATGGAAATTTTACAGTTACCTCAATCAGTACCAAGCCTAGCAAGCTGGAAAATGAAATTAAGGTGAATAGTAACGAAGATATACATAACTCGAATAATGGAATAGAAAGTCATACAAATTCTAAAAATTTCAAAGCAGATAAACAGAATTTAAAACCAGTTTTGGACACCAATAACCAGATTTCAGACTTCAACACCAGTGATATAACCAGTAACGAAATAATTGAAAAACCAAGAAGTAAATCGGAAAAGAAGAGGTTACTAAGCAAGGTTTTCGAGAAAGCAAATCATACAAAGACAAAGAACAAGAGTAGAATGAAGCAGTTACGTGATATGCTGAAAATAATACTTACATCTGATAGCAGCGGTCCTGAAGATTTAACAGTTACTAGTAATGAACTTGCTAAAGATGTCACTTACGCTTCCTTAAAGCCAAACTATTTCAGAGATTCCGACAGTATGAATAATTACTATAAAATTGACAGTGCACTTTCTTTAGAGAAGAAAAGTGTTCAGAGCTATCAACCTACAGAGGAAAAGAATAGCGAATGTAGTGTGAACAGTGATGATACTCCAGAAATTAAAGCTCACGGATGCATGTGCAGTATGTTAGCTGAACGGTTAAACTTATGTAACGCAGGTGAAGGTTCTTGCTGCTGTCGTAGTAATACTAAACGGAATGAAGAAACATGCTGCGATCTGAGAAGTGGAGAAGACTTTTCATTGATAAAATTTACTACATCAGACATAGTTGACGAAGAAACACAGGTTTCCAAGTATATGTCGTGTGAAAATAATAGAAGCATCATGAAAGTTAAAAGTTGTAAAAAATCAAGTGTAGTTAAAAATTATCCTGCAGTCTTAAGTCAGTATAGAGATGTAACTCAGATAGATGAAGTGGTTAAAGATAGGAAAACTAAGACCTATTCCAACAACGAAGATCACAAAATAGAATGTGACGTGAAGTTAAATAAAACTGCCACCTTACACATATCTAATCGTGATGAAACGATTATTGTAAAAACTAAGCCGAGGAGATTATCCGCAGACGTTAAAGAAGCAGTAAAGAGGAATAGAGTTGAAGAGAGAAAGAAGACGAATCATCGTGAAATAATAACAAATGAATCCGTATTAACGAATATTATTCAGAAGGCTGATATTTTACAATCTCACGAAACGAAAAGGGCAGTTTTGGAAATTTACACGGAAAGTACAGTGTCGAACAAGCGTGAACATTACGTGGCGAAGTTACCCAAATTCGCTCGATTAACCGAAAACGAAATAAGAAATTATGAACAAACACTGAGTAGTTATAAAAATGTTTGCAAGAAAAATATTGTAATGTCAATCCAAAGGTAGCTATTCTGGTTGTTTATTAAGATAATTTTATATGTTTCTTTTAACATTTTTTTGGTAAATAAATCTATGTTTTTCTACGATGGTTTCCTTTGCACTTAGCTAGTTTTTTTGTATAGAGGTTTATTGACTTACGTTACGTTACGTTCTTAAATGTGGCAAATGTTAGCACTTGGAGAGTCGAATTTAGGGAACGCGCAGTTTGACATCTGGCCGGGGTGTTCCACTGTGAACGCCAGGTTGAAGTCTTGGTCTTACAAAAACGCAAGAACATGACCAAGACCAATTTTATGCAACGCTAATCTAGATTCATTGTGGGTTATTTTATCGGCTGACAAAATTGCCACGTTAGGAAAAATGTTATGCTCCTTCAACTCTCCACGCTACTGTCACTTTCTCTTTCTCAATCTATTTCATAAAACGGGAGTTCCATTACCTTTTATATTTATTATTTATTTAAAATCTATTTAATAACAAGAAAATAAAACGCGTTTATAGTTTTTAACATTGTTTATTTCTTTAAATTACAAATGTATAAAATTATCACAATAAAGAATATTTTATTTAGATTATTTTAGAGTTTGTTACGTTAAGTACAGATTCAAATCTGAATTTTTAAAGTTTAACGTTATTTATTATAGTTAAATTGCTTTTATTTAAAATATCCAGAAGCACTAACATTCTATGTATAACAACACTAACAGCCACCCGCGACGTCGTCTGCATTTTTATAAAGGATTACATTTTCGCGGCATCCTAATGATTGTTTTTCTCCAACTGCGATTGCCTAAATTCCTTCTTATAACATCAGCTATCTGCTAATTAAAAGACGCATCAAAATCGCTCAAACCGTTTCGAAAATTAGCGGGAACAAACAGACAAAAATTTTAAAAATATCTCTTTATTATAATTCCCGTATACACTTTCATATCGAATCAGTGACAAGCGATTATTTTGATATAACAAATACATATTACAACTTATTTATTTGTACAGATTAAAAAATGTTATTTT
>JACEII010000073.1:1162672-1179906 GCA_014332785.1 Antheraea mylitta | reverse complement strand
TATACATAAATATTAAATCTTAATCTAAATTTATACTAATATTATAAAGAGGTAAAGTTTGTGTTTATGACGTTGTAGGGGGTAATTTCTGAAACTACTAGTCCGATTTGAAATAATATTTCTTCATATCATCAGGCTAAGACTAATAGGAGCGGAGCACCGATAAATAACGTTTCAAAATTGGCGATTTTTCCTCTTGAGAGCTTTCGCTGCGTGTTAGTGTTTGCCCGAAGTAAGTATTCCACGCGGACAAAGTCGCGAGCAGAGGCTAGTATTAAATATTGCGCATAAATATATATGTTACCGGTAAAAAATCAAAAATCGTCAATACGCATTTTATCCTTGCGGAATTAAGAGTTATATGCGACTACAAATCTCTCCAGTTTTACAATGAATCACCGTAGTTACCATTATTAAAATAATCTATACAATAACAGATTTCTTTACTTTAACAATAACATTAATATCAGTATTAATTAAATATTTTCAACATCGATTCCTATCTTTTTGAGTATTAACAATATTCAGGTTTGGTTTATCTTACAATCTAAGGCAGTTATAATGCAAGTTAAATTTATATTTTTAAATAATAATGGATTGTTACGGGATTCCATTAAAATACGCAGTAACAACTTGTTAATAAAAGAAAAATCTAGAACAATTACATAAACACTTAATAAATTCTCGTTCGAGTAAATACACTGTCATTGGAATAAAAACGTATGTAAAAATAACAAGTAAGAATTATTTCATTGATGAAGACGTTGCTTTGCGGAAGTTGTGGTCCGGTGAAGCTGTTAAGACCTTGCAGGTCAATAGCGTAGTCAGATCGAAAAAAAAAACTTTGCGGAAATCCATAATTAAATATTATAGTGGACGTCATTTCCAGTGTGAGGAGAGGGGAGATTTGCCCATCTCTTCCTACCACCATAGTCGGATCTTCTCATTGTACAGGTTGATGAGTGAAGGCAGTCGGTATTTGTCCAGCCTGCCTCCCTATTAGGACAGGGTCCAGCTACCACCTTTCGCCGGGTTAACCGCTGGGGCGGCATGGTGATAGCAATGCATGGCTCCATGCCGCCCCAACCAAAGCGGTAGCCGGTATATATTTTTTACATTCATTACTATATGATTTAACACATTTACTACATTTAATTCAATTTTTTATCATATTTATTATTTTTGTAACAGTTTTTCAAAATATTTTGAGAAAATTTTTTGACACTCCATTCAACAATGAAATAAAAAAGAAATACCAATCGTTATGACTTACGTGTTTAATCTAAGGTTGTGAACTATAGTTTAGTGAATATTAGTAAAAAGAGGAAAGTGTGACCATTTTTAAAACATAATTGCAAGTACCTTACGTTGTTTTGCTAAATACTGGATAATCTTCTGTTTTGTTCGATATTTGTTTGTGTTCCTTAAACGAACCGAATGATACAAGAATGTTAGTTAAAATTCGGTAGAATTTAAACGTACAAATAAATCGCCTTATGAAATAAATTTCCGTATTTACAAGAACGAGCTAGAAAATACAAAGATGCACGTTATGATACTTTTTCTTCTAATGGAACTAGAAATATAGGACTGTATCCAGGTGACAAATAAACAGATTTAACAGCATAATAACTATTGCTTAAAAATTTCATAGGTGTCAAAGTACTGAGAGATCTTCTTATAATGCTGACGCATGCCACTATATTGTTCATGGGTTTTAACAACTCAGAATACTGCATTACATTAAATGATGGTATGGTCTAAGGTGGTAACGTACTAGACATGGACGAAGATTGAATCTCTAATGTGGCAGATCTTGAATTTGATTATGGTAGCTAGATGGTATTATCAAAATGGTAGAGCCATTATACTTTAATTACTATGTTTTTTGATCGTCACAGGATATATAATTATGTCCATCGACGTGATATCCCTGGACTCATCATGGCCTCTAAGACCTTTAATGCTGCATAAAAGAAAAAATTATATCGCATTTAATAACAATGGGCTAGAAAACAATCTTGCAATTTTCTATTCTTACCAAAACAAAATTCTTTGGATTTACAATTGCAATATTTAACATTAATGAAATTCAATTTTAGTTCATCTTTAAACCATAACCCCTCAGCATCCTTGTATTTTCCAGCTGTTAGTTAATTGTCTTTATCAAATAATCAACATTTATTGACTCTTAAAGTCTAACTAGAATTAGAGAGCATAATAAAACTGTAAATATACTGCTGCCTAAAACACTACCAGCGTCTGGGTCATCGTCGATATCCACTTCATTCTCCTTGGCAAGTCTGTCCATTTCATCAAGAATTCTCTTTTCCTCTAAAGCGAGGGTCGCAGCGTCATTGATGGTCTGCATGAGGACGTAGTTAGAATATAGTTGCTCGGGGAGACGAAGCTCTAGGTTTCCGTCGTTGACCATGTATGCTGTTCCACGATGAAGACTGTGAGTTTCTATGAAATTATAAATACAAGTTTAATTTTTTTGTATAGGTTTAGTTAGCTTTTGACCACAATTTTATGATACGTCAAATATCGATTTTAAACACGCTAAACCAAAAGAAGTCTGGCTCTTAAGTGCAGCTGATGAAACACACCAACAAGACCATGACGACAGATTTTTAACTTGAGGGTGATAGCTACCCAGGCAGATAACTAAAACTCTTTTTTAACGCGGAGAAGAATCCTACATGGGACATAGACACTCAGAGGCTTTAATAGGGAGGCTTAAGTAGTATCGACTACTTACTACGGAAAAAGAGACTCCTACCGACTAAAAAAACTGGTTGTCTGTATAATCGATTTACGGACGATAATCTTACGTGATAACGTCATAAGAAAACATTGATGAAAGATTGCCTATTTTATGAATTGAATTGTTCTATATATAGATAGATGCATCACAACCCGAACGCTTAGGCCGATGGCACCTCTCTATCGCTTGTTTCGCGATCACTCTTGCACGCTCAGCTCAGGCGAAATATGACAATGACTCATGATTTACAGTGCGTGAAACCAGCGTTCATCAATTTATAAAAACCGTGCGATAAGCCGTACGCCGCACTATGGAGGTATTGCGGAGTAGCGCAAGCATAGTAAAAGCCCTACCATCATACTTTGATTTTACCACGACGTTTTTTCACCGAAAACTCCGGACTGCCACAATTATTCTAGCTTATATCAATAGACGCGGTGTCCCAAGACGCAATCAAACCATCATCACTCCAAAAGATCTACATTTCATAAAGAAAAATTATATCAATTGAGTACAAAATTGAATCAAATCGAATTGAGGAAGAAGATAAAAAGTATTAATAAATCCACTTACTGTCTCCAAGATTCAAAGTTTTCAATGCTTCCTTCAGAAGTCTATCATTGACTATCTGTTTATGTCTCTCCACGAAATCTACGTATGCATCAGGGTCCTTTTCACAGAGTCCTTTAAAGTCATCCGTATCTATACTCCAAACCATAAGACCTCCAAGACCATAATCTATGGCCATTCTGAAAAGAAAACATCTCGTATATAAATAAATGTTTTCTATTACATCGAAGAATATATTCAAGACTGCAGATAGAAAGGCGGGATGTTGTGGTTTATAAATTATAAGATACTAGCCTATGCCCGCGACTTCGTTCGCGTAAAATAGGCACTTTGCGCTTACGCTAACACGCAGCAGAAGCTCTTAAAAGGATAAAACATCCCGATTTTGAAACATTTTTTATCTTTGCTCCGCCAAACCAGTAACCATATACCCATTCTCGACGAGTAGCTATATAACACTGAAATAATTATTCAAATCGGAACAGTATTTCCTGAGATTACCCCCTACAACGTCACAACGTCACAATCTCACAAATTTTACCTCTTTATAATATATATATAGTAGATTATACAGCCACTTACTTGACTTTGATAGCGATAGATCTCGGACTATCGTACGTAATCACTTTCTGCCCGTTTCGAATGTACGGCGTGTCAGATTGTTCATGCCAATAATGTGTCCACTGGGACGACTTATTACTTATTTCCATGCAAATCTGTTGGTGTAGAAATAATATTCACTACTATGATGAAAGGAATAAATTATAAACTTCATACAAACTAATAAACCTCTGGATATAAACACTCTAGAAATAAAGCAAAAAGAACCATAACCCAAATATTATAAAACATATTTAAGAAAATCAATCGCCGAATGAATATAAGCGCATCACTGCACGAATAGCAGACCTACTTGGCTAATTTTGTTTTCGGTTGTATATATAATAGCCAGGACAAGATTCCTATGAATGGAAATATTTGAAAGATCTTACAGAAAGATAAAAACTTCGGGATCATAATCCCCATATTAAAGAGGGAATGAAGTGAGTGTAACAGAAGACAATAAGGAGATCTTCAAACATATTATTGACAGAATTGACATTCAGTTGTACAGTTGTTATGTTCTTTAGTTACACAGTCTTACTGTGCAGGTAAGATTTGGACTCTTTTTTTCCTTAGTACATACGTGCGAAGCTGGGGCGGGCAGCTAGTATTACAACAATATACTTTACTAGAATCCTTCGATAGATAAATTTTGCTAAATTTTAACCGAGAAAACATCTATATCATTTCTTCCTGTAAATCGGTAACGCGTGCAGTAGTGCAGGACTTTACCAACTTTATCATAAAGAAGATTCTGCTCGCCACTTTGTCCACGTGGAATAATTATTTTGGGCTAGTTAACACTACGGAAGCTCTCAAAAGGAAATAAAACCCCAATTTTAAAATATTTTTATTGATGCTCCGCTCCTATTGGTCTTAGCGTGGTGATGAAATATAGCTTTGCTCGATATATGAGATATCGAACACTGAAAATTTTTTTCAAATCGGACCAGTAGATCCTGAGATTAGAGCGCTCTCAAACAAACAAACAAAGAAACAAACCCTTCAGATTTATAATATTAGTATAGAAGTTCATTGGATTTGAGATTAATCTTCGATAGGATTACAATTCAGTTTGTGTTAAATAATAGATAGTTTAACGGATAACCTCATATTTTATGCCTCTACCTACATAAAGCGTATACATCTTACAATTATCATTGAGATGTGTTACTAATCTGAAAGCATAAACTTGAGTAAACATCACTTTTCGCTAATCATAAGAACACAAAGGACCTTGAAGCTAAGGTGAATTGGGCAAGCAATACAAACCTCATTGTAACCCATAAAACCAGCTTCTCCAGTAATGGGACCTTTGAAACCTAAGCTTTCCACCGGAGTGACCCCGAATTCTATGTCCTTGACTTCGGGTTCTTTCAACAGGAACGTACGTCCGTACATCGGTAACCCGAGCACCATTTTGTAAGGTGATACTCCTTGTTCTATCAGGTATTTTATCGTGTATTCCTGTGGATATAGGTATGTAAAATTTTAAATTGTCAGTTCTTCAGATAACTTTTATACACTTGATTATTATCTTGAAAATAATGTAAGTTAAAATATTTGGCCTATTTTTGTTATGATTTTGTTGCTTTAAATGCAATCTGTCCTAATTGTGCTTAGTACTTAATGAGAACTTAAATATTTTCAACTCATCGTTTTCTCTTATTTTTTTACGTCATAGGAGATAAACGTACAGTTGGGTCACCTGATGTTAAGTGATTACTACATTCCATTGACACTAACAACACCAGGGGAGTCGCAAATGCGTTGCCAGCTTGTGTTTTGATAGAGGGGAGAGGGGGAGGAGAGGGTAGAGAAGGGAGCGAAGAGGTAGGTGGTCCTCTGGCGCTCACAATGACTGAACGAAAGACAATAATGCAAATACTTCACATGGGTGTTTCTTTGTGTCAATTGGTAGTACCGCGAGCGAGCCGACCCATTCGTGCTGAAACCGGTAATAGCTTCAGCGTAGCTGTACTACCTATTCTGCTAGTGGCTGTGGCTCTATTAGACAAAAATCTATCCCAAAAACTAATCGAAAGTTTTCCATTAATATCAATGTGGGGTGCAAAATAAAAGAAACACAGAATATATACTGAAAGCCACCTCACCACACACTTAACACCAACTTCCTTTATATATTTAATTTGGAGCAATTTTCAAATACCTCTAACTAGATATAAATACAACCAAACAATAATTATCAGTAGAATAACAATAATTACTTACAACACTGAGGACATCATCGTCAGTTATTCCTCGTAGAGGTGCATTGGCGCCAACGAATCCGTCCCAAGTTCCATGATAGTCGTAGCACATCATATGTAGCAGATCTAGGTAACGGCTCAGTCTCGAGAAATCATAAGCGGTTTCCATAGTGGCTTTGCCGGCTCCTAACGCAGCTGTTAGGATATAGCCCTTTGGTTCAAAGGCTTCCTTCAACTCCTAAAGATTCGTATTAAACATTGTTACTTAAAAGACAATTTTTCTTTTCATACAATGGACCAGACTCAATGATCAAGTTCAAACCATGTATCCTTAGTAATGGACAGAATACCTGGTCCAAATGCATTCATTTTTCGTCTAAGATTAAAATTAGTAAGGGAGTTGATAGCGTGATGACAATTTTAAGGCGTATTTGTGGTGAAGCAAAATAAACGGAATGTATATCCAACTGTATATCGTGGTCGCCTACAATTCAGTTAATTATGTTTTAACTCTGTTTTCTTATCATTTCAGTGCTGTTCAAGGTTACCAGCCTAATCTGGTTCCAGTTTCTCAATACATTCTCTAGTATCTCTCTTTATACTTTTTAATTGGTTACAAAAATTAAGATTACCTTAACCAATAGAACAAAATTCTCTCTATCGTATGGTTTTCCATCTCGTTTTGTAGGGTACTCCCAATCCAGGTCCAAACCATCGAATTTGTATTGGCTGAAATTTAAATGAAGATATACTTTAGTATCAATTTACTTCAAAACACATTTACTATATAAACATACTAGATGAATTCCGCCCGCTTCGTTGGACATTTAAAAATGGCATAGGGTCAATCGAATCCAAAAAATAGCATTTACGTACGATTATAATCTAGTCCAATTTCGATACGTTCACTTATTTTGACGTGACTGAGTGTATATGTGTAAAGATAATATCTCAAATATTGGTGCTAATAATGATAATTTTATTTCCTACTAACGGGCATGGTCAATGTTGTCCCACCTTACAATTCTTACATTGTTTTTTTATATCATAGGAGGCAGACAAACAGATATGTCACCTGATGTTAAGTGATCATCACCGTCCATAGACACCATCAACCTCAGAGGAGTCGCAAGTGCGTTGGTGGGGAAGTGCGGATGGGGAAGAGGAAGGGAGAGAAGGAAAAGGAGGCAGTGGGTCTCCGGAGCTCTCACTGACTGAAGAAAACGCAACAATGCAAGCATTGTTATTTCACGTTGGTTTTCTGTGTGTTGGGTTTTACTATCCCGGATGAGCCGACCCATTCATACTGAAACCAGTAATAGCTTCAGCGTGGCTCTACCACGTAGAATAATTATTGCGTTTTGTTCGGTCAGTGAAAGCGCCGGAGTCCCCTATCCCCCTTCCCCTTCTTCACGAACACAGGTTGGCAAGGTACTTGCAACTCTATTGGTGTTGCTGGTGTCTATCGACGGTGGTGATAATGGGTGAGCCGACACATTAATGCCGAAAAGAGTAATAGCTTCAACGTGGCTCTACCACCTACCACCTCTTTGTCTGTTCGCGATAAACTCAAAAACTACAGTACATTAAGTAATTAATGAGGAAGGTTTAGGTATATAATTTGTCAAGGTTTTTTTATCATCAGGGCTGGAAAACGTCCCCCAGGCCCACTAGTAATAAATATACACCTATATATCAAAATGTCACTCACTCCAAAAACACCATAACGCTGTTTATAAAAGTCTTCCTGTTTTCAGGTGTCGAGGCCATTTTCGAGTACTTCGGGGAGCCTTCATTCCAGCCGCCTATAGCTATGGTCACCTTCAGGTGTGGATATCTCTGTTTTAACGCAACTAATCGCTTATAGCCCGCTTTACCGTAGTCTTTCTCTAAATCTTGCCATGGATCTGTAAGATTAGCAATTTATTTTGATATATTTATTTTTTTACTAGCCACACTTCGTAACCATCGAATATTGTAAATAGGAATGTAATTTTGTATTGGTGTGAAACATCTATAGGCACGTGTAAACATGATTGTTAGCGTGGCGATTGTATGAGGCGTGGCGACACGATACCATGCGCAACCGACTGTACGAAAGCGACTGTGTGGAATCTCTCTCGCCGCACTGAGCTCGCTTACTTATAGTATAATTTGAGAATTTAAAATTCATTCAATAATTTCGATGTTTCACATCTGCTAGGCGTCCCGTGACGGCTCAATTTTATTGCTACTAAATAAGTGGTACTATATTCTAAAGTTTTATAAGAGTAAGTTTCTTTGTAGCCCATAGTCATGCCTTGGTTTAATTTTCATGGATTACATTTTACATCCTCTCTCTCTGTTGATCAATTAAACACGATTTTAACCCATAATGTATGTTGAATATATTTATGGTAAAAAGATAAACTCGATCAAGTTATTTTGTTGTTTCTTCTCAATGACTGGGTTGTTTTCCTAACCGTTGGTAGTTTTGATGTTCATAAGTGCCTTCTTAGGACTAAAATTGAGTAAAACATTTTTGATCTAGATTTAATCATTCTAAGCGAAACTTGGGCGTGCTATTATTAACTCATTCTTTATGACGAATTTTTATACTTAAAACTGTTTGGAGCTTTATTCGAAACGCTAAAATATGAATACAGTAGAACTTCAAGAGAGGTGCAAAAAGATTCGAGTTATAGATTTTGGCCTAATGAGGATTTCGATTTAGTCGGAGTTTGTAACGAAATATTCGACTTGTAGAGGTTAAAATGCATTCTTACTAATTTGAAGTTAACATTGTCGACTATACTTCATAATTTATCTATCTCCAAACTATTTATGGAATTAGCTGCAAATGATCAACGCACATTGTTAAATCAAAAGTAGCTACGTTCAAGATATAGGAGGTCTAATTTTTTTTTTCCAGTTATGGTGAGAAAATATTTACCGAAATGGTTGTTCAGTAACTTATATCGACTTAACATTTCGAGTAATGGAGGTTTTAATGTTTGATGAGAAGGGAACAAAACATCTTTTCGAGTTCTGAAAGCTTACGAATTATCGAACCTCTACTTAAAGAGGTTCCACTGTATTGAGATTAGATCTATATATATTACCAAGACTCTTTATAGTGTTGGTGGCTTCGTTAAGTCCAGCAAACGAGTACACCAAATGAGTACATAGAGACGGCTTGAGATCTTCTAAGTTGAACTGCCCTACTCCATGCCGATATACCGCCCATGTGGCTATGTAGCATACCACAGCTTTACCATGCATTGGACCTGAAAAAATTATACACAGAACTTAATAATATAATCGCGAAAGTAATTTTTCCTCTATATTTATTAGTGTTTTTTATAATTAAACTTTTCAAAGGTTCGCAATGAAATGTAGCACTGGTATATCCTTGGATTTAAGTAAAGACGTAGAATATACACTTCATCCCGAATATATGTAAACACATGCAACAAAGTCAGACATATAACCAGTATTTAATATTTTGAAATAACTGTAAAGTATGAATGAAATAATTCTCTTGCATTTCATAAAGTGATGGGGTCTGTGAATTTTTCTAGAACTTATTCTTTGGTATTCAGTTCAATAATGGCTTAGTTGAGAGCATGTTTGGTCACCACATCGATTGATTTAGATTCGTAGATTCGAATCTTTACGACTCAGTCAGAGCTTTCGGTGGAGGAAACCATCGTAATGAAAACATATAACATGGTGTTAGAGTATCTCCTCAGTCCACCTAGTTGGCTACTAGCCTCGAGTTGCATATGTGTCGCCAAGATTCTGTTACTGTTCGGGCAACTGAACTCGAGAGCCCGTCCCTTGTAGATTTGACTTGTTTACCATTTTTAGATTACATTTTTACCAATTTTAACATCAAATGAGACTACGATCAAACGCTAAAACTAATGAAGTGTATAAAAAAACTAGCATCTAAGAGAACAATCGGAAGTAAGAGCGTCTAAGGCAACAAATAGAAGTACGAGCGTCTAAGACACCAAACGTAAGTACGAGCGTGTAATAAAACAAATGGAAGTACGAACGTCTAAGAGAACAAACGGAAGTACGAGCATATAAGAAAACAAAGGAAAGTAAAAGCGTGTAAGAACTCAAATAGAAGTACGAGCTTCTAAGAAAACAAACGGAAATACGAGCGTCTAAGATAACAAACGAAAGTACAAGCGTCTAAGAAAACAAACGGAAGTACGAACGTCTAAGAGAATAAACGGAAGTACGAACGTCTAAGAGAACAAACGAAAGTACGAGCGTCTAACAAAATAAACAGAAGTACGAACGTCTAACAGAACAAACGGAAGCACGAGCGTCTAAGAGAACAAAGGGAAGTACGAGCGTCTAAGAAAACAAACGGAAATACAAACGTCTAATAGAAAAAACAGAAGTACGAGCGTCTAAGACAACAAACGAAGGTACTAGCATGTGAAAGTTACTTAAATAGAATGGAAAAACTTGCCAGCAAGCAAATTAAAACGTAAATAAATTCTGTTAATGTAAACTTCATGACTGGTTTCGGGTCAGATATGAATCTCGCGTATCAAGGACATGACTCGGTGTCATCCAACTTGGAAGTGTTCCGAAGCGTGATACCGTTTTTTTTGTTTTAATGTAAAAGTAAACGGTCTGTCAAATAGGTAAAGCTATTTTTTTAATCCATAACAAACAAGTAATACAGTGAAAGCTTGAACTAGATACTATTGATGGGAAGAGCTATTGCAGCATCAACCGAGCTTGACGGCACTCTGTTGAAATGGCAACTAGCGCAAGAGTAGTGGAAATCACATTATTGCATTGTACAGAATACTAGCATTCGACCGCAACTTCGTCCGCCTTTATATATTTACTTCCATAAAATACGTCAAAATAAATCCCTTGCGTTATTATTGTATGATCTACACAGTCTTTATGGATTATAATAAGCGACTTTATTTGAGCAATGTAGATCTTAGAAGATACTTTCATCATGGTTAGTGTAGGGTGTCCTTTGTGCACCACACCGGCTCGACAATGTCCACGTGTGCATAACTATAGCACAATCGTCTACACTCGCCCGCGGCTTTTGTGACAATGACGTTTGCTATTTGCGTACCAACACGGGAACATACGAAACAGCGTATGTATGCTATATCGCATATACTACAGTTAGTATCTAATCTGAATTTGCTATATTGTTTGATATTCAATTTTTTTTAGTAGTCAGGTGAACCTGTTAAGACCTAGCTAGGTTAATAGCGTAGTCAGTTCGAGATAATTTTTTTTAATTTGTTTTTTTTCGAACTGACTACGCTATTGGTCTAGCAAGGTCTTAACAGCTTCACCGGACTACTAAAATGAACGCTTAAGACACTCAGCCGATTTTATTTGACAACTAGCTCAAGGGTGTACGGCTCATCTCGGCTTCGGCCGTTGCCTAATAGATGCAAATTGCGACCTACCTGAGCTAACCTAAGCTGATATTGAATTGCCTTTTGTTGCTAACTAACTTAGGTAATAATAGACAAGCAAATTACAAGAGAAAAAAATACTGTGTTCAAGGTTGGAGAGAATTCGCTGATCTTTTTCTGTTTAACTTGCACGAGCAACGCCTCTTTGAAATTTTTATTCGGATGTGATTTATTTATTTCGCTAATCATTCCTAAGTTAGATAATACAATAGTTTAATTAAAATTCGTGTAAATTAACTGACATATGGAACTAAAACTTTATCAGGAACGTCCAGTCTAGTACGTAGGTTAATATCATTGTTCCAATGCGAATTTTCGTATAATAAAAATAACAAGTAATTAAAAAAAAATGCAAAACTTGGTTTTTAAACTTAAAAAAATACGGAAATTGGATTCCGGCCATGTTCTTCTGATTTATCTTTTATATTAAACTGAATCACCTTCAAATATTAATTAGCATAATATGCTTGAAACATTGAAAAATTATCAAAGAATTTTGATTTCATTACTATATATGGTTCATTGGCTTGAATAGATGTCATAAATTATTCAAAGGCAAAACAGTTATGTCAGAAATAAATTGCGTACATAATTTGTTTGAAGTTTGTATTATTTAAGTCTAGCCTGCTCGAGAGATATAGAAATAAGTTTAATTTAAACAATTATTAATTAATTACACAGATTATAGTCTTAAATTATAATGTATGATTAAAATGTGATCAGATAGTTACAATTATATTTTTACACTAGCTTCTGCAAGTGATTTCGTCCGCGTGGGATAGTTACATTGGGTTTACTAACACGCAGCGTAAGCTCTCGAAAGGAAGAAAAAACCGATTTTTTTAAATGTCATATACTAGGCAAATGAACATGCGGGTCACCTGTTGCTAAGCGATCACCGCCGTCCATAGACACTAGCAACCTCAGAGGAGTCGCAAGTGCGTTGCCAGCCTGTGTTTGTGGGAATGGAGAGAAAGGGGGAGGGGAAGGAAGAGGAGAAGGGAGGAGAGGGGAGATAGGTCTCCTGCGCTCTCACTGACCGAACGAAACGCAACAATGTAAGCACTGTTACTTCACGTCGGTTTTATGTGAGAGGGTGGTGCTACCTCGGACGAGCCGACCCATTCAGGCTGAAACCAATAATAGCTTCAGCGTGGCTCTACCACTACTACTGAAACATCCTTCATCGGTTCTCCGATTCTATTAGCCTTAGCATGATGATGTATGCATCACTGTGGTAGCTTCCAATCTATATATACAATAAGAATGTAAATGTAACGTTTCTGTAATTTTTAAATTTTCTAGACAAAAATTGTTTCCGGTGTCTAGGAATAGATAATGAAATACATTTCAATGAATTTTAGAAAGGTCTTTTTGTCTATTTGTTTGAACACGCATTACTTAAGCGGTGATACGATAAAATCTCAAAAGAAAATCATAGATTTATACCCTTGAATAACATTTAGTCATTGTTTCATAGAAATCAGTCCATATTATCAAAAGTTATTGTAATTTGAATGACGGCTCGAGTTAAATACGAGAGAAAAGTAGATAAGTAAATGGACTTAATACATTCAGAAGATATTAAAAATCACTGCTTTTTTTACATTAAGTTCCACGCAGATGGTATCGTGGGTCCAGCTAGTATGTATTTAAAATTGTATGTATGAATGAATACGACCTTGTCGGATTTAATTAAATACATTATTTCGACCAACGATATGTCCGTAAAAGGTGTGAATACTGAGATAACGTCTGACAGGAGAGAATGGAAAAAGAAAACAGGTTGTGCCGACCCTAGTTAAGTGGGATAAGGGTAATGATGATGACATTATTTCGACCAACCACTAATTCTCATTTCGATTACATTTTTACTAAATCTAGCTACATTTTGAATGTATAGTTTAACTGCAGCATTTTTTCAATTGGCGTGATAATATTTTA
Source organism: Antheraea mylitta (assembly GCA_014332785.1). NCBI lineage: Eukaryota > Metazoa > Arthropoda > Insecta > Lepidoptera > Saturniidae > Antheraea > Antheraea mylitta. The sequence continues at coordinate 1,166,356 of JACEII010000073.1, read as the reverse complement.
GACTAGCTGATACCTGTGACTTTGCTTACGTTATTGTATTATCTTAACAACATAGATAATTTACAGAGGAAAAAAAAACATTTAAAAAATTGAAAGCAGAAGTATATCTTGCTTACAAAGTTTCATTGTAAATAATTTTTTTTTTCTATAACTAAAATATAGGTTATTCGAGTTTGTAAGGTAGTTCTTACAAAAATCGTAGTTTTTTTATCTTTAATAACTCCGTCTCAAATGACGCTATGACATTTTTTAGATGGGTTCCTAGCGTCTAAGGAATAACAATAAAAAATTGGTCCAAATCTGTCCAGTAGTTTGAGTTTAATGGTTAAACAACGACATATATATATAACATTTTATTAACACAGAAGCACATATAGATACCTAAAAACACGCGGTATAAAAACGTGATTTAAAAAAAAAATACAAAACAAGTTCGAACGTAGAACGGAATTATTTATAAAAGCGTTAATCTTCTAAACAACGTCGTCGATTCTGAATTAAATTAATCATTAACACAGAATACATACGTCTATGTGTGTGAGATAATGTATGGATTTAATTGACTGATATAATGGAAAGAACATTATTGGAGTGTTTGGCGGGATTTTAGTCTGTCATGTAGTGGATTTTATATTTTATTCATAATCTTGTGTTATTTGACTCTATATTGTGCAAATTTGGTCGCGTTTTACGTGATATAGTTAGTTTATTGTGCATAAATGAAGTGATTGAAAAATAATACCACGGAGCATGAATTTCATATGAGATGTCACAAAATCTCCGTGGAAGGTTCTAGCAAGGGATCCACTATCTTGTTAGAATATTGATTTACACGATGCTTAATATTGAAACGATCGCACGACGCTTGTGATTATTAACTACGTGACAACAGCAGTAATAATCGGAAAGATTGATTGCCAAAAATAAAGCAAAAAAAGAACATTATTTCTCGGAGATAATTCATCGCCTTATAATCGCAGACTACTAAAAAAGACCTCTGTACATCACTCATTCCAGTTTTTAGCTTCGTTTTCAGCATGAATGGGTCGGCTTGCTCGGGGTAGTATCACCCTCTCATTGAAAACCGACGTGAAGTAACAGTAACATTGCGTTGCCCTCCTCCTTCCTCACCAACACAGGCTGGCAACGCATTTGCAACTCCCGTGGTGTTGCTGGTGTCTATGGACGGTGGTGATCACTTAACATCAGGCGACCCACCTATTCGTTTGCCTGCTATGACTTAAAAGAAGTCAATGTTTTTTTTTTTGTTAAATTTCACGCAGACGGAGTCGCAGACACAGTTACTTTATAATATGGATTATTGGCAATAACAGTTATTGGCGTCTAATCTGTGTATGCGTGCAAACATTTCTATTGTAATGCCTATTTTGCTTCGTTATCTTGTCGATTATCAAAGAGTAATTGATTTTGAAAGCGTAACAACATCCCACGGAACCCTACGTGAGATTTCTATAATTTCACCAAAAGAATTTAGTGTAAAATTATTATTTTTTTTCACATCAGTAATTTTTATGCACCGATATCCAATAGAGTTGTCCGCCATTTTTTAACGAGAACCAGTGATCGTTTAGTGTTGGAAATTGGACTTGATTCATTGTTCTTTTAAATTTTATTTTATTCTTTGCTAACTGTACCGGCTACTTTATCCGCGTGAATCCTGTTATGTAATGTAAAAACGTAATGTAAAAAACAGCGATTAAATAAGTCATCGGAATGTATTAATTCCGATTACTACTATCTACTTTTCTCTCGTACTTAAATCCTGTCGTCAGCTAGTGTCTATAGATATAATAAAAATGTAAAAATAACGTGTTTTTATTATATCATAGGAGGCAAACGAACAGGTGGGTCACCTGATGTTAAGTGATCACCACCGTCCATAGACACTTGCAACACCACAAGAGACGTAAGTGCGTTGCCAACCTGTGTTGGGGGAGGAAGGGAAGAGGAGAGGGGAAAGGTAAGGAGAGGTGAGCCTCCGGTGCTCTCACTGACCGAACGAAACGCAACAATGCAAGCACTGTTATTTCACGTCGGTTTGCTGTGCGTCGGGTGGTACTATCCCGGGCGAGCAGACCCATTCATGCTAATACCAGTAATAGCTTCAGCGTGGCTCTACTACCCACAGAAAATTTTTGACTTTCGTGAAAAAAATTGTTTGTATGAACACGTATCACTGCTAGAGTACTGTGCTTACAATAAAACAACAATCATAGATTATAAAGCATATCTTTGGTAGTAAATTAGTCTTTGTCTCATTAAAATTGGTTCACTTTTTCAAAAGTTATTATAATCTTAATGTAGACGCGACGCAAGTACGAGAGAAAAGTGATAATATTATAAAGATGAATGGTTTGTTTGTTTAGTTGGTTGAACGCGCTAATCTCAGGAACTATTGGTTCGATTTGGAAAAAAATTTCGGTGTTATATAGCTCATTTATCGAAGAAGACTATAGGTTATATATCATCAGACTAGGACAAATAGGAGCGGAGCACCAATGAAGAATGTTTCAAAATCGGGATTATTTTTCCTTTGATAGCTTCCTCTGCGTGTTAGCGTTAGCCCTATACTACGTATATATAATAACTGTTCAATTCATCGATAGCGCTGTTTGACCCCTTTGTTGTAACATTATTTGTTCATAGTATACAATTAGGGCTTCAAGTCCGTAATTCCTCGTAAAGTGTAATAGATTATAAGTTATGTTTATATTCGTTCTTAATTAAATTCATTATCAATATTTTCTGATAATTAAAAATTCCCTTTAACAACTTAGATTATTAATTAGTATCCTGTTTATATAGAACTAGCTTCTGCCCGCCACTTCGTCCGCGAGGAATAGTTACTCTGGGCCAGTGCTAAAACGAACATCTTTATTTAAAACGTTCTTCATTGTTGCATCGCTCCCATAGAACATATACCTTTCCTAGATAAATGAGCTATCTAACACTGAAATAATATTTCAAATCGGACCAATAGTTCTTGAGATTAGCGCGTTGCAAACAGACTCTTTAGCTTTACGATATTACTAGGAGGTCCGATGGGCGTTGTTCCGGCCTGATATAAAAAAAACCTTGACAAATTATATACTTGAACCTTCAAATTAAAAAAAGAGATATATTTTTTAATATTTTCATTTTGGTAAAAAAACGCTAATTTTATGAGGCAAACCTCTAACAGTCTATTTAATTAGTAAAATATTTTATTATAAAAATTATGAGATATATGTTGTGTAATTTTTTTTTACTGCTAATTTTGTGAGGCAAACCTAACAGTTTATCATAATTCAAAGATGTTTTTTTAAATAACCGACCTAGGCACGGTCGTCCAGGTAGGGTATAAACCACTACATAGAATAAGATCTCTTAAAAAACCCTGCTTATTGTTATCATGAGAATATGGGTAGCTCGAATAAATACCACGGATCAACCAGATTACGAATAACCAGTTTATGAGTAATATGTTTACCCCTACATGCCTTTGTAAGCCAACCGGTTAATAATTTAAAAGATCGATATTTAAAAAAATTGCGTTCTTATTATTACAAGCTTATATTTGGCATACAATATTAGTTTGTTTAAGTGAAGTTTTCCAAGCTGAATTAAGATAAGTTCCTTTAAACCTACGAGTTTACAATTTGTTCAGTCCTGATGAGAATACAC
>JACEII010000073.1:1144486-1162662 GCA_014332785.1 Antheraea mylitta | reverse complement strand
AATTTCAAAATGGCCGCTATAAAAATTAATAGTTATTAAAATGGCGACGTTATTAATACAAGCTTATATTTGGCATACAATATTATTTGTTTAAGTGAAATTTTCCAGGCTGAATTAAGATAAGTTTCTTTAAACCTACGACTTTACAATTTGTTCAGTTCTGATGAGAATACACGTAATAAAACAAAATGGCAAATTACAAAATTCAAAAATAAAAATTAATAGTTATTTTAGCGTATTTGTTGTGTTTCGTTTCACAAATCCAATTAACAAACACCGTCCCAAAAAAAGTTTTACAAACCTAAATCTTGTATTATTTTCCTGTTACTTGGTGTATATATATATACATATATATATATATTATTATATCATAGGAGGCAAAAGAACTGGTCGATCTGATGTTATTTGATCACCACCGTCCATAGACACCAGCCACACCAGAGTACTCGCAAGTGCGTTGCCAGCTAGTGTTGGTGAGGAAGGGGAGAGGGAAGGAGAAGAGAAAAAAGGGACAGGGAGGTGGGCCTCCGACGCTCTCACTCCCAAATGCAAGCACTGTTATTTCACGTCGGTTTTTGTTACAGGGTGGTAGTACCCCGGACGAGCCGACCCATTCATGCTGAAACCAGTTATAACTTCAGCGTGGGTCTACCACCTACACGTAAATGAAATAAAATCAAAATGGCGAATTTCAAAATGGCCGCTATACGCATAGATAGTAATTTTAGCGTATTTATTGTGTTTCGTTTCACAAATCTAATACATACTGTTCCAAAAAAAGTTTTCAATACATATTACTTGCATTATTTTCCTGATACTTGTTAGCATAACATCAGAAATTAACTTTCTCAATTAATTTTTTTTTATATCGTAGAAGGTAAAAGAACAGGTGGGTCATCTGATATAAGTGATCACCCCATCCATAGACACTAGCAACACCAGGAGAGTCGCAAGTGCGTTGCCAGCCTGTGTTTGGGGGAATGGTGGGAAGGGGGGAAGTCGAGAGAACGGCGGGGAGAGGAGGTGGGTTTCCGGCGCTCTCACTGACCGAACAAAAGGCAATAATGGAAACACTGCTATTTCACATCGGTGTTTCTGTGTGTCGGGTGGTAGTACCCCGGACGAGGGGATCCATTCATGCTGAAATCAGTAATAGCTTCAACTTGACTCTATCACCTACAAATAGGCTACTGGACGTTAATCTGAGTTTCCTTTTTTACATTACAAATACACAAACGATTTCTTATAATTTATAATTAGCTGTGTCCGCGACTTAGTCCTCGTGAAACCTTATGTACAAATAAAGTAAATTTTCAAAAAAAAAGAATTAACCAACTACAATATTAATCAAAAACCCATAAGGCACTAAAAAGCAGAAAATAAATCGTTTATTAAATTAAATAAAACATATGAATATGTGTGCTACCTAGAGATGCATTGGAAGTCGGTACCTTTGTACCTATGTAGATGATATTATTTTCGGTTGGCACCGACTTCCAATTGAAATGGGACCACTCGGGAAGCACCAGCTTTCAAATAAAAAAAGAGTTATCAAAATCGGTTCACCCAGTCCAAAGTTATAAGGTAACAAACATAAAAAAAAATACGGACGAATTGAACAACCTCCCTTTTTTTTTTAGTCTGTTAAAAACAGCGATTAATAAAATCATCTGAATGTATTAAATATATTTATTTCTCTACTGTTATCTCGTACTTAACTCGAGCCGTCAATAAAACTACAATAACTTTTGATAAAGTGAACCGATTTGAATGAAACAAAGACTAAACGTTACTCAAGGATATGCTTTATGATTTCCTTAGCAAGGTTTTATCGTAAACCCAGTACTTTAGCAGTGATGAGTGTTCAAGAAAAAGTAGTCCGGTGAAGCTATTAAGACCTTGCTAGGTCAATAACGTAGTCAGTTCGAGAAAAAAAGTGTTCAAGTAAATAGACCGAAAGAGAGATAGACAGACGTACATTTCTAAAAATTGAAATATATTCTATTAATTATTCTTACATACCTGTAATAATATTAAAAAGAAAACGGATAGACACGCTACATTTACATTCTTATTATACGTATAGATACATATTAGCATGCACTATCATTTTTTGTACGTCATTGACGGCCATTGGTTTAAAAGTCTCATAACATTCCAACGGATATAATATTATTCGTATATAAAAATGGAATTCAAAATTTTACGGACACGACGTGCCCGGCTTTAAGAGTCTGTGCGCAAGGTCAGCTTTGTAACCGTTTTGTATGACTCAATGACTTGTTTCGATTCAGAAATGTCGTATTAAGTGTTGAGCGAAATATAATCAGATTAATGATTAAAAGAGTGTGATTACACTTTGTAATCTTCAATTATGATTACAGATTAATTTAAGTAATCTAAAAAGTAATTATACAAGAGATTAATGACTATTATTCTGTAATCATAACTTTGATTACTTTTTTTTATTTATATCAGAATATTAATGTAGAAATAAGACACAGTTTTATAATGTAAATCAATTTTATTTGTAATCGATATACATTTACCTCAATTATAAAAGAATAATCATTACAATCAATGAATTTTAGACTTTTAGGCATGTTTGAAATCATTCATAAGGGAGTACGGATAGTGGTATAAACTACTAGTGAAATTACTTTAATCACGATTAATGATTACACAACAATCATGATTAAATGTAATCTTGATTCAATGTAATCCAGATTGGTGTAATCATGATTACTTACAATCAGATTACAATTTGATTACAAAACTAATCGAATACGCCCATCTCTGGTCGTATTTATAACAATCAAAGTTTTATTTGACCGCTATATACTGTACTTATTATGTGCCCAATGGGAAATACCATCAGCGAAATCGCAGGAAGCATTCTATTTTCACTCAGTAACGTTTCTTTCTTCTGGGTAATGTTTTTCGAGTGTACGTATTTTAATTGCGTAACTAACAATATACGATACTTTTTTATTATGATATCAAAAGAGGCAAACAAACATGTGGGTCACCTGATGTTAAGTGATCACCACCATCTATAGACACTAGCAACCCCTGGGGAGTCGCTAGTGCGTTGCCAGCCTGTGTGTGGGGGAGAGGGAAGGGGAAGGTAAATGGTAAGGGAGAAGGAAATGGGGTGGGGGGAGGGAGGTGGTTCCCCGGTGTTCTCAGTGACCCTTCTCCCCATCCTTCCATCCCTCTAAACACAGCTAGCAACGTACTTGCAACTCCTCTGGTGTTGCTGGTGTCTATGGACGGCGTTGATCACTTAACATCAGGTGAGCCGCCTGTCCGTTTGCCTCCTATATGATATAAAAAAAACATTCAGATGACATTATTTATTAATGTTTTTTACCTAAGGTTTCACGTGGACGAAGTCGCGGACACAGCTAGTAAATACTATTACGATTCAGACATAAGAACACACTACTCTGAAACACCGAAACATTAACTGGAACATTCAAAAACTTGTAATAATATATAATACAAAAAGTTGACTCATCGATGCGTGGGAAAATACCAACATTTTAAAACCACGTTGCAATAATAAAACGAACAATCAAAGAAGTTTTAAAAACAGTGCACCTCGAACTTTTACTCTTTTACAAAACGTTATTGTCTTTGTTAATTTAATTATAATGGCTTCCCAGATACTTCCACTCTCTCAGATACTAGCTCCTGCCCGCGACTTCTTTCGCATGGAATAGTCACTTTGGGCTAATGCTATAACACGCAGCGAATGTTCTCAAGAGGAAAAAAGACCCGATTTTGAAACATTTTACCAAAGGTGGTAGAGCCACCTACAGCTATTATTAGTTTTCGTATGAATGGGTCGGCTTGACCTGGGTACTATCACCCTCTCACAGAAAACTGACGTGAAGTAGCAGTGCTTGCATTGTTGCAATTCGTTCGGTGAGTGAGAATGCCGGAGGCCGATTTCCCATCCTCTCCCCTTCCCTCTTCTCTCCTCCTTATCTCTTCTCTCACGACGGCCCATTTCTCCCATGCCTCCATAACACAAGCTGGCAACGCACTTGCAACTTCCCTGGTGTTACTACGGACGGTGATGATCGGTTAAGATCAGGTGACCCGTCTGTTCTTTTACCTCCTATATGACATACAAAAAATTAGTGCTCCGCTCCTATTGGTCTTAGCGTGATGATATATAGCCTATTGGCATTCTCGATATAGCTATATAACACTAAAATATTTTTTCAAATCGCACCAGTAGTTCCTGAGATTACCCCCTACAACGTCACAAACTCGCAAACTCTGCCTCTTTATAATATTAGTATAGACTAGCTGTGGCCGCAACTCCGTCCGCATGGATACGTAAAAAAAGTTACTAATAAAGTCCTCCGAATGTATTGTATGTAGTCTATTTACTTTTCTCTAGTATAACTTAAATTGCGTCGTCATTAAAATTACAATAACTTTTTATAAACTGGATCCTGTTTAATAAAATAAAGACTAAATGTTACTTAATTAAATGCTTTATGATTTACTTGCCAAGGTTTTATCTTGAATGCAGTGCTTTAGCAGTGATGTTTATTCAAACAAACAGATAGACAGATACACAGACAGATATTTAAAAAAATGTTTTTTTTTTTCACATAAATATAAAAAATACAGACACTTTAGATTTACATTCTTATTATATGTATAGATATAGATCTTGTGTTATTTAAAGCCGAGGTGTGCCGTGCACCCTTGAGCTGGTTGCCAAAATAAAGTCGGCTGAGTGCCTTAAGCGCTCGCCTTAGTAGTCCGGTGAAGCTGTTAAGACCTTGCTGGGTCAATAGCGTAGTCATTTCGAAAAAAAAAAAATGTTATTTAACTCTATATTGTGTAATATTGGCGATATATTGCGTAATATAATCCGGTTATTATGCACAAGTGGATGGGAGATAATACCACGGAGCATGAATTCTGAGATGCCACCAAAGCTCCTTAGAAACTTCTACAAACGGGCCCACCATCTTGTTAGATAGAACTTCGAAATAATCACAAGACACTTGTAGTGTTTTTACAAAAAAGTTAAATACGTATTAAATACTTGCTTTAAAAAGGTTACGTTTTAAATGCACGGCGCTCACTGAACGTTCGAAATCTTGCTATTTTGTCTCGCCTTATTTAGATTAGGTTAGACTTGCGAAAAAAGGATAACGCGAAATTGACATGGGCGAGCGCCGTGCATTTAAAACGTAACCTTTTTAAAGCAAGTATTTAATACGTACTTAACTTTTTTATAATAACACCTTTGTTAGTGCCAAAGGTTCGGTTGCCAAAGAATTAAAACGAAATAAATAAGTTATACCTACAACAATGCTTGGTATATTCATTATTAAAATATTAAATCAGTGCAGACATGAAATTCACGGGAGTGCCTGCTCACACAAAACTATTCTCACTGAAGGGTAAACGAGACAGATATATTAAAATTATTTCATATTTCGATACATCCATCTAGGTTATAGTTAAAGCTTCTTTGTTTGTCCCGTATGAGGAACAACATAAAATACCTTTGATAAGTGATTGTTCCCATGCGCCTAACAAATTTGGAATTAATACGACTATTTTAGTATAGTGGGCGTTTGAGTCGTTTGTAAATTAATTTTACGTTGTGTTTTATTTCTGATTTTTTTGTAATTTCTGCTAAACCTCTGTACCGCTTTTATCGATTTCAAACTAGGTAAGTCTTGTCGTTTTTTTCGTGACTGCTTAGCATCTATCAAAAAGCATAAGGATTTATATACCAGTTAATACTTTGAAAAATCTTCTATCTGCCACTAAAAGCCTTGCCAAAATCGATCCAGCCGTTTCGGAGTTGCAAATTTATTTCTAAAACTATTATAAGAATCGAAAGTATTTAACACACTAACTAAGGAGTCTTATCGACAATAATATCCTCTTAAACTGTCTTCTTCTTTTTTTTTGTCTTTTTGCTCCGCAGAAGCATTTGTCAGTGTCAATCGAGATTACAACATATTTTACACAATAAGTGTCATGTGATTATTTCAATGTTCCAACAAGATGGTGGCTCTCTTGTTAGAACTTTCGAGGGAGTTTTTGTGGCACCTCAGAATTCATGGTCCGGGGTATTATTTTACATTCACTTCAGTTACGCACAATAACCAAAACTACGTAAAATACCACCTATTTTATAAAATATAGAGTCAAATAATATAAGATTATGGATAAAATATAAAATCCACTACATGACAGACTGAAATCCCGCCAAAAAACCGCTAAGCAAATCAACTAACATTCTTTGTTTATTTGTTTACCTAATACTATTAGGTAAGGATCGTAATACTTATCGTTTCCGTGAAATTATGCATAAAGCTTGTTTTTTTTCATAATATTAGACAAAGGTCATAAAACCAAACAGCCAACTATCATACGTGGGAAATTAGTACGCAAAAGAAAATAAAAAAATAAGTGAATTAATATTCACAACCATTGTACTAAAATGAATAAAGTTCCTACACATTTAAAGGGAAACCACAGAATGACTCATAATGTTAATGGACTCTCACGAAGCGATAACAGCGTCGTGTAACTCACTGCACTTTCTCTTTACATCGCAGAAGTTGTTATTTTATATGTTTAGGTAAAACGTTAAACAAGTGCAATAATTTTGAAATAACACCTTTCACTTACCACCCAAGGTCTGTCCGTCCAAACAGGTCGTCATGAACGAAATGATAAAAAACAACAAACTTTTTACCGGCACCATCTTGTAAAACCTCTTTGGATATAAGTTTATAGTGACACTAAAAACTCCTTTGTTAATTTTTATTTTTTTGTTTTAGATAAAAAAAATCAAATATACGAATTTCGAATTACGTCGTCCCGCCACGGGGGCATACTCATCGACTGCGGCGTGTACGATATTTTCTTTCACCGAAGTATTCTTTATTGTTATTAATTTCAACCTTATTTTTATGAAGTTATAGTTTGATTTTACTTGCATAGATATACAAAAGAGGGGTTCTAAACACTTGGTAAGTTACTTTGAACTTTATTTGTAGTTATTGAAGGTTCAATATACAATAAACAAGGAAAATATAACTTGTAAATTCATGTACCATTAAATTCCAGTTTTATATGACCGACGCGTAATAATAATAGTTAAGGTATCTTCAATTTTGATTTAATTAAACACGTGCCGTCGCGTCCTAATACTTTACATATTCTTTAGACAGTATAGACACCTATTTAATATAGATTACAATTGCTGTCTGCGGCTTGCCATTACAATTGGCATTTTAGGAAATATCACAAATTTAAAATTACGCACAATAAAGAACACAGAGTGTGTCGATAGAAGTAAAACTTTTGTATTTCAGGGAAATATTTTTTTTTTCTTCTTATTCTTCTGTTCTGCAGACTTTTGGTCCGTACCTTTTTGTGCTTTCGCCTTTTTTTTTCTTATCGTCTGCGTGGAAAATCATATCTGTGAGTAACTATTGGGTGTTTTTTATTTATTTAGTATCACTTATTTTAACGTAACTTTTTTTTTTATTTGAATTAACTATTTTAGAATGATTTTTTTAATGATGTTATTGCCTTTGTGGTGGTTTTATTATGATCGTTTATGGCCATTTTTAAATTATAATCTACAGTGTCCTCCGCCGTAGCGTTCACGGCTCGATGGATGAATCTACTAACCCCTTCGACAGTCACGTCGATTAGGGAAATATTTAAATTATAAAAATACAACAAAAAGACAACGTCACGAGATGTTTCCATCCAAGTGTTGACCGCGCCCAACGTTGCTTAACTTCGGTGATTGCACAAGAATCTGTGTTTTCAACACTCTACCCAACACAAAAAACCGATGTGAAGTAACAGTGCTTGCATTATTGCGTTTCGTTCGGTTGGTGAGAGCGCCGGACACCCACCTCTCCTCTTCCCTACCTCCCATCTCCCAACACAAGCTGGCAACCCACTTGCAACTCCCTTGATGTTGCAAGTGTCTATGGACGGTGGTGATCACTTAACATCAGGTGACCCACCTGTTCGTTTGACTCCTAATTGACATAAAAAAGTACTGACCGCGCTGGACGTCGCTTAACCTTTATGACCAGATACACATATTGTGTTTTTAACACTGTATCCGACACCGTGTTTTTCCCCGCTACTTTCTGTTACACAAAAATATTACGGATCAGAATGTCAAAGCCCTTCCATAAAAAAACCCTTCAAAGATGATTGTCTAATAATCTTTTAAGCACATGTGAAATACCATGTAAACCCGGGTTGGTTAGCTAGTGTAATGAAAAAACAAACTCGCTACTTATAATTTATTCTCACAAAATCAAAACAGTTAGTCATAATAAATAAAAGAGATCAAATTAAGTGATAAATTACAGAAAATAAAATGGCAAGTAAGCGGACATTTACAACGCAAAATGTATCTAAATATATAAAAATCTAGAGTTATACAGTGTTATTATAAGAAGGTTAAATACGTATTGAATACTTGCTTTAAAAAGGTTTCGTATTAAATGCACTGCGCTCGCTGAATGTTCGCCATCTTGCACTTTTGTCTCGCTTTGGTTAGGTTAAGTTAGACTTGCGAAAAAAGATTAACGCGAACTTGCCTCGGGCTAGCGCGGTGCATTTAATACAAAACCTTTTTAAAGCAAGTAGTTTAATACGTACTTACTTTTTTTGTAATATTTGTCAACAATGAACTCCGAAACTACCGATCTTCACGAAAGTTGGCATTTGTGTATAATTTGGTTCAACTTGAGAGATATGATTATTAAAATTTCGATTAATGGTCCCAATATTTTTTAATTGTAAATTGTATTATTGTCAATGTTGATTATTGTTATTAATTGTTAGTTTCATCAGTGTCGAACAGATGGCGCTTTAAATTAGTTTGTCGATAGAAAACTGTAGGATCGACTGTTATAGGTACCTCACGTTTTAATTTTGAATTTCTTTTTCAACTCTTCTTTATGGTGCATGTGTTTGTAAGCCGATTTGGAATATTCTTTTTTTATTAGAAAAGAGGCTACTTTCAAGTGATTCCGTTTTATTTTGATTAGCGTTGGATTTCGATGAGACACTAGGGAACTCCTCAAAATTGGTTAAGATATTGGTAGATTCATAACAATCCAAGACTATGTTCAAAGACATTCAAACACGTTCTTGTACATTTTTTTTAAATCCATTTTATTCTACTTTATTTTACAACTAGTTTCAGCATGTATAGGTCAGCTGGCCCGGGGTACTATCACCCAACCCACAGAAACACCGACGGGAACTAACAGTGCTTGCATTGTTGCGTTTCCTTCGGTTAGTGAGTGTGCCGGAGTCCTATCTCCCTCCCTCTTCCTTCTTCCTCTTCCCCCTCCTCCTTTCCCACCAACACAGGCTAGAAATGCACTTGCGACTCGTCTGATGTTGCTGGTGTTATGGACAGTGGTGATCACTTAACATCAGGAGACCCAACTATTCGTTTGCCTCCCATAAAAAAATCTTGCGAATCTCAGGGACTTATTCAGATATCATGAGTTATAATAAAATTAGTTAATTTAGCACTTCCCACAAGTATCCAGAGTTGCTATAAATTTGTCGCAAATAGTAATCTTATATTGGCTTATTTAACCAATTGCTTTACACAAATAAAGCGTTCTATGGAATATTGAAAGTGTTATTAAATATGTTTTTCTTATAACAGTACGAAGTCCATATCAATACCTCCACTTAAATGTTAGGAAAACGTCAAAATTCAGACGAAATAGGAAACCAGAAACATCACAATTAAAAATCAATGTAGTTGATAGATGGGGATATGACTCCGCGTATCCAGTTAGCAGTGACCTTCACGTTGTGGTAGATACCTGGCTGATGGTCCACACCGCATCCAAAGCCAGCAGATGTAATACCAACAAGATAGTACCTGCTATTATCCAGAACTATCAGAGGACCGCCTGAATCACCTGAAAAGTATAAGTCTCTAATTGTCTCTGTAACTTGGAATAAACTTTGTTATTTATTTTTGTAATTGATATACTTACGAAACATTAATTGCTATTACAATATGGGACCTCGCTAATCCTTAATTAACCAAGTTCCAGGAATTCAGTATTCTAATTCTGCCTTCCCAATATATTCTTGATAATTTAATATACATCCGCAAGAATCTCGAAAAGCTGGTTTTCGTAAAAAAACCGCATAATCTAGATACTAGAAATTGTTACAAACTGGTTGGCCCATATTTCAGACAAAAGCAGTAAGTGTTTTAGGTAATAGTGTTAGGTTTTACAACAAAGTCCTAAAGGATATTACCAATTTTCCGGATTGTGAGTTTAAACGCCACGTTAAGCGGGTTTTGATGTCAAAAGGCTATTATAGAGTGGATCAATATGTGAACGATGGTGATGTCTGGAATTGTCTCCTCTCTGTGCATCTGTTAAAACCGTTTGTGACATGTACCTACTGTATTCAAAATATTATATATATTTGTTAAAAAGATAAACCAGATCGAGTTTATTGCTGGTTCTTCTCGCTGACTGTTTGTTTTCCGAACCGGTGCTTGGTTTTAAGTTATTGAGTACCTTCTTAGGGTCTTAATCCAATAAAGTGCTTTTGATTTAATTTGATTTCCAAGAATGTAATTCTGCTGTTTAATAAAACAAAAACTAGAGAAAGAGGAAAAGGCTCTATATCTTGAAACTTTAGCAAATTGTCTCTAGCTTTGAAACGATGATGGCTCATTTGGCATGACTTATGGCGTATTTGGACAGAGCTCTGATTAACGTAGGTCCGAATCCTTACCAATAAATCGAAGCTTTCTATAAAAGAAACATGTCGGGATGAAACCATGGCATGGTGATAGGGTTTTTTCTAAGTCCGCGTGGGTAGCTACCACCCTCAAGTATTAAAGCATGTACCCAAGCACCTATTAATGTACTTCGACAGCTGCAGCTGCAACTAATTGGATACAACGTGATCGTTGTTCGGAGTAGTATAAAATTATTCGTAGATCAGCTCAGCAATCGCTATAAGAGAACATTCCAGTATTTCAGAAACACTCTCATAATATCTCAAAAATGTTTTAATTGTCGTGCATCTTATCTTTATCTGTGTGACATTTATTTACATAAGTTGACGTACGAACAGAGCTTCGTTCACTGATATTTTTGATCACCAACAAGGAAATAAAATTATTGCTATTCCTAACCAAAATTGAACCCGTAACCGTTACAAAGATAACAGAATGAAGAAACCAGAACAGAATGGATAAAAATAGTCGAATTAAAATCGCCAGGTTGATTAATTAACGGTACCTAGGCAAGCGTCCTGATGTCCATCAGAATGTCCAGCGCATATCATCTCCGAGTGTATCTCGACAGAGATCTGTTTGCTTTGGTGCCACTTGATGCACTGTTCTTTGCCTGCAACCAAATCATCTAAAATTGAAAGCAGTGAACCCACCAGCATTACAACGTAACATACTAGCAAAATATCATATTCTTATCGTAGAAGTTCAAGAATATGCTATACCAAAGAGCTCCGGGGCCTAACCAAGTTGCTTAACGACAATCACTAACGCAAATAGAAAACGGAAAAATGTATGGAGATGACATATCTGAACGCTATATCACGTGATAAAATTACGTGGTATAGCGTTCAGTTATGTCACCTGTATACATTTTTCCGTTTTCTGTTTGCGTTAGTGATAGTCGATAAGCAACTTGGTTAAGCCTCACGTTTGTTAAATATCTATTTGCCAACAGAAAAAAATTGTTGTATGTCGATCTCAAAATAGATAATTAATTTTAATTGCCATCAATAATTGAAACCAAAATTTACAATATATCATACATCTGTGACCGCGACATCATCCGCGTGGAGCAAAAAACAAATGTGATTAATAAGATCATCTAAAATCTATTTAAATTAAATAAATCGTAAATTGGTTTATAGTTAAAAATCTCTTACTCAGTATAGGGACAGTAGCAGATCTTAACAAGTTAGTCCCCGTGTGACCAGTACTGTCGTCAGTTTTGCCCCAACCGGCAATGACTCCAGATCTGCCACGCAACTCCATGTCGTAGTCTGGTAGGCAGATGGGTAGTATATGACTGGCGTAGGTGATGGGTCTTGAGAGCTTTAATAAAGCTATGTCGTACCTATCAGGCTGTGTCATTCGGAACTCGAATAGTGGATGTAGAATTTTTTGGATTACTCTGGAATTATATAATTAATATTCAGATATGAAAGTTGAAAGAAATTTTTTTTTGAAAAACAATTACAAACAACAAGATAAATAAAGAAAATATATACATAGTTTATCCAACAATGATTGATCCCATTCAGTGGTAGTGTCATGCTAAAGCTACTACTGGTTTCAGCATAACTAGGTCGGCTCGCCCGGGCTAGTACCACCCGACCCACAGAAACACCGATGTGAAGTAACAGTGCATGCATCGTTGCATTTTGTGTGGTCAGTGAGAGCGCCGGAAGCCCATATCCCGACTCCTTATCTCTAAAGTGTCTCGAAGTGTCTCTAAAGCTTTCTATATCTGTACAGAATTGAATTACGTGGAAATTTTAATGTCTATAAGCACAACATAGAAAAAGAATAACTGACCCAAGTTTCCTGGCTGTTTGGGAGCCAGAGCTAGTATCGAGTGCTCCGAGCCATACAGCAATGTCGCGTGTTCGTGCACGCGATACACAGTGTGCTGCTGTTGCTACATACCACCGTGAAACTGGGAATTAAAAGAAATGTTTAATTTATCTGCAACATTCATCATCAGCCTGTATGCTGCCTAAGGGTCATAAGTTTGTTCCTGAAAGAAGGCAAGGGCGTAATTACCACGCCAGCTCACGACATATTGGCGATTTCAAACTTTGAGAAATCCACAGTTCTATATTGTTCCCACATACGGTGGTACAAAAAGAACGCTTCTCAAGTTCAGATTTCCTCAAGCAAAAACAACTCAAGGAATTTAAATACAACTTCACAATAGTATAGATAAGCATAACCATTATATCCATAAGCCTGTAAGAAATCCACTGCAGGGTCATAGGCTTCTTCCCAAAGGAAGGTATGGGTGCAATCACCACGACCAGCTCACGACGTCTTAGCGATTTCAAGCTCCAAAATACCCCAGTTCTTTATTCCTACATACAGAACATTCCTCAACAAGAACATTCCTCACGATGTCTTCTTCACCGTCAGCTGATACTATTACCGAATGCAATGAGTAAATGTATGTGAATACCGAAAACTTCGATAGTATATGCCGGAACTGCGGACATATTCCACTAGTCAAGTCACTCGACCACCGAAACTTTATCTGTAACATTAGTTTCTGTAAATTAATTTGATCAGTGACGTAAGACTGCCTTAACGAGTTCATTAAAAATCTTAAGATTTTCGTTTACTATACATTAATCCGTATCATTCTTTAAGATTGTTATACTCTGTTCAAAAAAACAAGAATATAACGAATGATTCAGTTGCTAGGATTAAAACCTACGCCCATTGAAGCGGTGTTCGGACAGAAACTAAAAGAATCCGGAGAATCACTTTTAATTAATTTTATATACCTACCCAGAACACCACCACATTGAAACTCTGATATTCTAACGTGAGCTTGCCAAGGGAACTCTGCAAATCTTGCCTCTCGTCCACCTATGATCCGCTTCTGCAGGATCCTGGAAGAAGGTAGACCGCAATCCATCTGTAAGCCATCCACATATACAATTACATACAAAAAGAAAGGTTTCACCAGGATATGATTCTTTAGCAATATTTAAAAACAGATTTTTATTAACCGTGTTATTGAGGGCTTATGGTTTCACCCAATGATATAAGTAAAAAGCTGTAGATTACCTACATGATATTTTGACAAAACAAATGGCACGATAACGCACACATACGTAATACTGTAAATAAAATTGTAGATAAAATGTGAAAGTGAGATGGCATATTCGCAATATCAGTGGTATATAAGAAATAGTTATATGTTGCTTAGATACGCGCGGATTGAGAGGGCAGTCGTCAAAAGTAAGCTAGCCAAGTTTTAATAAGGTACGTTTTTTTTTTTATTTCAAAGGAGGCAAACGAACTGGTGGGTCACGTGATGTCAAGTGGTCACCACCGTCCATAGATACTAGCGACATCAGGGAAGTCGAAAGTTCGTTGTCAGCATATATATGGGAGAGGGGGAGGAGAAGGAAAGGAAAAGACTGAAAGCGGAAGGGAGGTGGGCCTCCGGCGCTCTCACTGACCGAACGAAACACAACAATGCAAGCACTGTTATTTCACGTCGGTTTTCTCTGAGAGGAGTGGTAGTGGTAAGTGGTAGTGGTAGTGGTGGTGGTAGTGGTGAGACAAGGCGGCCCATTCATGCTGAAACCAGTAATAGCTTCATCGTGGCTCTACCACCTATTAAAATAACGTATTAGTTTTAGGTTATAGTAATATAGATGCCACCACACTTGATCTGAGGATTTTAATGTTCGCTAACTCTTAAGTTCAACTGCCAAAATCGATATTCATGTATCTTGCTTGCTGTATCAATACATAGATAGAAAAAAATTTGGAAATTACTACTAATAACAATTGATATAATGCCTGTTTCCTTTTTATTCATTTGGTCTCAACCTAGCCTCTGCTTTATATCTTTTAAGACCATCATTATTCGTATGAGATCATTATTCGTATGAGCCTAAGTATAAATCTACCTTATGGACATTTACTTGACACATAATGATCCGGCTCCTTTTGGTATTAAATCAGGTAACCTTTTTGCAATAATTTACGATTATCATTGTATGCAGTAGGTACTTTGGTTATATTGTGTCATTTTGTTTCTATTTTACCCAGTGTAATGTTCTTTCTTCCTATATCCTTTCCAGTACAGCAAGTAAGATAAACTCTATAAGAAACTAGGGGGGCGTTTAAAGCCGCTGCCAGGACCCTGCAGGAGGTCGTCGAATCGTTGGTGGAGCGAACTGAGAGGGAGGAGAATAGGAAGCTGCAAAGGCAGGTAAAGAACCTCCGCCGACAGGTTGACGAGCTGGCCCCAGCAGTAGCCCCGTTGGGCATGGACGGGGCCGAGCTGCCGACCCCGGCGGTGGCGACGGGCGGTGCGGCGTGATCCACAGTTTTGGGCCGCAAGAAGTAGGCCGCCAAGACCCAGGCTGCGGCAACTGCGGCCCCAACTGCGGCCCCTACGGCCCCGCTTGCCAGGCCGAAATTTCCTCCCGTCTCCCAATCGGATGTGGTTATTGTAACTCTATAGGACACCGCAGCCAGCAATGGGTTGGGCTACAGGGAGGTAATGATGAAGGCGCGCGAGCACGTCGCCCTGCCCGATATGGGCATCGGCGACGTGCGGGTTTGGCCGACGGCCACTGGGGCCCGCAAAATCGAGCTGCCGGACCAGAAAAAAGAGAAGGCCGCTGAACTGGCCCGGAAGCTTGAGGTGGCGCTGGCCGGAGTCGCCACAGTCGCTATTCCCACTAAAAAGGTGGACATCCGAATCGTCGGTCTTGACGACTCGGTGTCCGGAGAGGAGGTATTGGTGGCCGTGGTGGCAAAGGCTGAATGCAAGGCGGAGGCCATTAAGGTCGGAGAGGTGAGACGACATTGAGGGGGGGGGGCGGCTTGGTGCAGTCCACATGACGCTCCCCGCGGAGGCGGCCAGGAAGCTTGTAGAGGCCGGCAAGCTCCTGGTAGGGTGGAGCGTCGTGCGCGTCCATCTGTTAGAGGAGAGGCCCCTGCGCTGTTTTAAGTGTATGGGTTTGGGGCACACCCACCCCTTGTGCCCCTCCTCCTCCAGCAGAGGTGAAGGTTGCTACCGCTGTGGCGCAGCGGGTCACAAAATGGCCGAGTGCAAGGCTGAGGCGACCCGCTGCGCTGTCTGCGCAGACGCTGGGAAGCCCTCGGGGTACGTGGTGGGGACCCGCAACTGCAGGCCCTCCACCACGAAGGGTAAGGACATCCCAGTAGTGAGAACAGGTTCTAGGGTGGCAGCCGCCAGGCAGGAGGAAGTTGCTATGGACCACTGATGGACCACACCATACGCAACTTCCTCCAGGCGAACCTCAACCACTCCGCCGCTGCACAGGATTTGCTCGTGCAGTCAGTGGCGGAGTGGGGTATCGGGCTCGCGGTCGCCGTGGAGCCGTACTGCGTTCCCTCCCAGCCACACTGGGCTGGGGATCGGGCTGGTTCCGTGGCGATCGTGGCCGGCCGAGGTTCGCCCCTGGCGGTAAGAGAGAGGGGTGTCGGGTTCGTGGCGGCTGTCTGGCGTCTGGCTGTCTGTCAATGGCGTCATTATGGGGGCGTATTTTTCCCCTAACAGGCCCCTGTGGGAGTTCGAGAGGTTCCTTGGCTCTCTGCAGGGAGCTGTCAGGCGGCTGTCGCCGCTCCCTGTGGTCCTCATGTGTGATTTAAACGTTAAATCAAGGACCTGGGGAGCGGCAGCCACGGATTAGAGGGGGACCTGACTCCTCAACCAGGGGGACGTCCACACGTGCGTGCGACAGAACGGGGGGTCTGTGGTAGACCTTTCGTTTGCCACTCTGTCTGTCGCACGCCGTGTGCGGGGGTGGAGAGTGCTTGAGGAGGTGGAGACCCTATCGGACCACCGACATATTAGGTCCGAGGTCTCTACTTCCCAAGCTGCAATTGGCATCCGCCCGTTGGAGGGGCGCGAAGTTCCCCTATTGGACGGTGAACCGCCTCAACCGCGAACTAGTGGAAGAGGCGGCCATCGTCCAGGCGTGGGCCATGCCTCCCCTTTTTTTTTTTTAACGTGGGGAAATCCCTTATGGATACCCACCCTCCCTGGGTAGAGAGTGGGTTATGTCCGACTTGCACGGACTAAAACCCCACGGTGTACGTCTTCCGCTATTGTTGGGGCGGCACGAGATCTCTATAGACTTCATCGTGCCGCCCCAGCGGTATGGCCCAGCGGCAGAAGTGCCGCCGCCGGGCCTCGTCTTGTAAGGAGACAGCCGGGTACACACCGGCCGTCTCCTTCTCGTCTGCCGGACCTGTGCAATGGGAAGGTGGGGCGAGCCATGCCTCCCCTGCAGGACGATGTCGACGCATCCGCAGCCCACCTCCGTGGTGCCCTCACGGAGATTTGCGACGCGTAGATGCCGCGGAGCGTACACCGCCCAGACAAACGGGCGGTATACTGGTGGTCGCCGGAGATCGCTGATCTCCGGGCGGCCTGCTCCGCGGCCCGGCGGCTGTTCGGGCGCAGCCGCCGGCGGCGGCACCGGGACCCCGAGGAGGAGGCCCGGCTGTATGGCAGCTACAGGGAGCGCAGGAAGATCCTGCAGGCTGCTATCAGCCGGGCGAAGGAAGCAGCATGGGAGGAACTGCTGCAGACGCTAAAGGGGGATCCTTGGGGGCGCCCGTATCGGATCGTACGCAATAAGTTGCGATCCAGGGTGCCTCCGGTGACGGAGACCCTCCTGCTGGAGGTGGTGGCGAGGGTGGTGGGAGAGTTATTCCCCGACCTTCCGCCGCTCGCGATTCCTCCCATGCCTCCGCCTCGGATGGAAGTTGAGGAGGTGTTGGACAATCCTCCCCCAATCACGGAGGGGGAGATGGAGAGGGCTGTTGAACGCCCCCTCAACTGGCGGAGAGCGCCCGGCCCTGACGGATCCCGGACCGGGTGTTCGGCCTTGCGCTGGGCCATCTTGGGGAGTGGCTTCGGGAGCTGTTCGACCGGTGTCTGGCAGTCCGGCAGTTGCCGAGGTTCTGGAAGTTGGGGCGACTCTGCCTCATAGCGAAGGTGGGCTGCCCTCCGGACTGCGGGTCTGGATATCGGCCCCTCGTCCTGCTGGACGACGTCGGGAAGGTGTTGGAGAGGGTCGTTTCTTCCCGAGTCGTCCAGCACCTGGAAGGAGTGGGGCCGAATTTGTCGGACGCGCAGTTTAGCTTCCGGACAGGACGTTCCACAGTGGACGCCCTGTGCCTCCTAAAGTCGCTGTTGACGGAAGCTACCTCCCAAGGGGGGAGGGTCTTGACGGTGTCCCTATACATCGCTAACGCCTTCAACAGCCTGCCGCACGGTGTCATACGAGAGGCTCTCCTTTCTATTTCGGAGTGCCTCCGTACCTGCGGCGGCTGTTGGAGGAGTACCTGGAGGACGTCTAAT
>JACEII010000073.1:1100085-1142744 GCA_014332785.1 Antheraea mylitta | reverse complement strand
ATCGTTATATAGTATAAAACAAACTGTCATCCAGTTAATGACTTAATCTGTGCGTTATCGTTATCGTTATATAGTATAAAACAAACTGTCATTCAGTTAATGACTTAATCTATGCCTTATCATTATCGTTGTATAGTATAAAACAAACTTTCATTCAGTTAATGACTTGATCTATGCGTTACGATTATCGTTATATAGTATAAAATAAACTGTCATTCTGTTAATAACTTAATCTATGCATTAATATTATCGTTGTATAGTATAAAACAAATTTTCATTCAGTTAATGACTTGATCTATGCATTATCATTATAATTATATTGTATAAAACAAACTGTTATTCAGTTAATGACTTAATCTATGCGTTATCATTATCGGTATATAGTATAAAACAAAGTCCTTTGCCACGTCTGTCTGTCCGTTCACATTATACTTATTCGAAAACTACCAAACGATTGCGGTTTTCACCAGTAGATAAAGTGATTTCTGAGGAAGGTTTTTTTTATCTCGAACTGACTACGTTATTGACCTAGTAAAGTTTTAACAGCTTACCCGGACTACAATGAGGAAGGTCTAGATGTTCTAACAAAGGATACATAGAAGGCATATAAGAGTAGGGAAAGATTGGAGGACATATAAATGGAGTGTGTAAGGAAAGAGAGGTAAAGAAAGCAGAGTGGAAGAGTGGGCTTATTAACACCGTTCTTAAGTGGGAAGAATTTGTAGCGTGCTGGCGAATTATATTGTTTATGCGATCTGGCCGTTTTAAAAGACTGAATGACATATTCGATGGCACAAAATTTCCCCCGACACTAGAAGGTCGATAATAAAAATTTGCGTTTCGAATTCAATGGTTGATTTTATCATTTATATTATATTGAATACCCCCAAAAACTTACCTATTATCAACTTCGCTTCTACTAGGCGAGGTGAAGTCAGGCGCTATACAGCATGAGAACAACCAACTGCCTCCGCAACCTTTCACTCTGGTACCTCCACCAAGCCAGCAAGTCAATGATAGAGTACATGGTTTCACCTCCGTGCCGAGATTGCATGTCGTTGGGTAACCAAGAAGAGAGGCTATCATGCGACTTGTCAAAACTGGAAATTTAATTTCATACATAATGAAACACGTTTATTTAGACATTTTATTTTAGCGTCCATATAAAGATATTATTATTATCTCCTTTCTTTTCTTCATGGGAAAACCTCTAACAGATATCCATCCCGCCGGGCAGTAGAGAAAAAATATGCCCGAGTCATACGGACTAAAACCCCATGGTAACTTCTTATACTTTTTGACCGGGGAACAGGGACTGTCTAATCGACACTACATCTGCTCCTCCGACAGGTGTTGTCCTCTCCTAAGGGGACCCAAATGCGGCCTGAGGGGTTAACATTGTAAACCCCTCAAGAGGAGTGGGTGTTAGATCGTCTCTGACGAACTGTGCGAGTCACATCGGCACAATGCAACTCCACCTCATGGGTCTGTGCAGTAACTGCCCGGAGCGACAGACAAGCCCGTTTCTATCGCCCCCAGGTCCTACGGCGGCCGGAGATCATCGCCTACCCGTCGCCGTCGCGTGGTTCGTTGGCCTTGGTAGGAGAGTCTAAGCGTTCGCTCCCTCTCCCTCTCCGCAGCCTCCTTTGCGAGTATGACTGTTATTATTATCACCTAATGAATTAAATAATTGAAAAATAAATGAATGTATAAAAAATAACTCTAAAGGAATATATAAATAAATGAGTAAACAAATAGAAGTACCAAGAGATAAATATATCGATAAATAAATACAAAAAAAAAGGTCTCACTCAATTTCAGGGAGAATAACACAGGTGTGCTGTGCAGTGCACCTGTGAAATGCATGTATGCTACGTCAGCCAAATCACTTCACGATAAAAGCCGAGCACTCACGAGCCAACAACGAACGCCACTAACTCGCGAGTATCGAGATCGAACACAGAGCGCCCAGCAAAAAAGACGACCGCTCGCGTTGACGACCCGATCGGACTGTCAAATTATAAATGCGTCACAAAATTTCTACCACTGACCGGCAAATATGTCGCCTAGTGGGAACCGAACCAAAACTTCATTAAACGTCGAAGCATCTGAATGAGGGGTGAATTTCAATGTGCTACAGTACGATATGCCGGTATCTTAAATAATTCATGACGACGTGCAGCTATATAATTATTCGGCAGATAGAGTCGAAATAATCTAGATACAAGTTCTGGACTATCAGAGTTACCTCTTACGATGATATACGACCTTTGATTGTACTGTCAAATAGGGTTGATCGATATTCATCGATGTTGATGAAACATCGATGTTTAGCAGAACAATATCGATGTTTTGACATCGATATTTAGATTTCGATAACATCGACACAAAATATAATATATTCGAATAAAATATCGAAATGTCAATATATTCTTTAAGGTCATCTAACGTTGCATGTAGTAGCTAGGGACTAGATAACTATCACATTTAACTATTTTACACTAGATGATATTAATCAACGTTATCGAAGTAAGCCATACGAATAGTTATTTCATTGCA
Source organism: Antheraea mylitta (assembly GCA_014332785.1). Taxonomy (NCBI): domain Eukaryota; kingdom Metazoa; phylum Arthropoda; class Insecta; order Lepidoptera; family Saturniidae; genus Antheraea; species Antheraea mylitta. The sequence continues at coordinate 1,140,185 of JACEII010000073.1, read as the reverse complement.
TTTCCTAAGGGAAAAAGGAAAATTGGACAGCTTCAGAAAGGCGTTTTTCAAAGCTGGCCAGCAGCGGAACAGACAATATGGAAAACACCCGATAAAGTTAGTTTTGTTACAGACAGTTTTCGTTGCTAACAAAAACATCGATGTTTCTCGTACATCGATACTTTTATACCGATGTTAACATCGATGTCAACATCGTTGTTTTTCTAATATCTATCATCCCTGCTGTCAAAATTACGCCTGCAAGCAAGCAAGTTAAAACCTACTATACCCAGCAAAAATTTTCTTGGGAATAAGAACGGGTATAATGTTTTTTATCGATTCATAATTTGAAGTGGTGATGATTCACAGGTTAGCGCGTTCCACCGCATCGATCGAAACGTAGGTCTGGATACTCGCAAATGAACTGGGACTGAGAGTTTTTGGCGGGATCCTGGAATGCCATATAGTAGTCTTTATATTTTATCCCTAATTTCTGTGTTATTTGGCTCTATATTGTGTAATGTTGGTGTTGCTTTACGTAATATAGTTTGGTTATTGTACACAAGTGAAGCGATTGGAAATAATACCACGGAGCATGGATTCTGACTTGCCTCAAAAACTCCCAGGAAAGTTCTAACAAAATGGCCACCATTTTGTTAGTTTATTGAAATAATATTTGGAAAATTGTAATATCCTTACTCACTTTACAATGGCAGTAATAGTCTACAAGAAGACTTATTTCCAAAAATAAAATAAAAGAAGTAATTCTTGGAGTGAGATTTTTTTTTTACTTTATTTTTGGTAATCAATCTTTCCGATTATTACTGCTATTGTCACGTAATCAATAATATCACAAGCGTCGTACGATCGTACGTCGTATCTCAATATTAACCATCGTGTGAGTCAATATTCTAATAAGATGGTGAATCCCTTGCTCCAGGGAGTTTTTGTGGCATCTCAGAATTCCATGCTCCGTGGTATTATTTTCCATTCATTTCACTTATGCATAATAAATTAACTATATTACGTAAAACACCAACAAATTTCCACAATATAGAGTCAAATAACACAAGATTATGAATAAAATATAAAACCACTACACGACAGACTAAAATCACGCGAAAAACTCACGGAGTGAGTTTTCGTGTGAGATTTGTATTTGTGTTGTTTTTTTTTTTATATAAATCCACTTCTGATTAACTAATATCAGAAATGGGATTTATATATTGATTTAATTTAATTCTGATAGTTAATAATATGTTATTGTATATATTAGTATCATCCTACCTTCCACGGCGTTTGCGTGTCCACACACGTTTAAAACGAATAAAGGTATCAAAACAACTGAACTTAGACGATATTTGTTCGATCGTTTTAAACTCCGCCATCTTATAGTTCTTTTTTCAAATATATCTCTGGTATTTCTAGAATGTTCTCGTTTTGTCGGCGGCCATGATTGTTTGTTTATTTGCCTGCACTGTTTCACCGCTGACATGGCGTCTTTGTGGTCTTGTATTGTTGGGACATATCGTGTGATGTGGGGTAACTGGATATTTTATATCTGAAACAAAAAAAAACCCTTTACTATATTTCTATTAGGATGGCCAAAAACAAACGAATATTTTTTTCCGAGTCTCTTACGAAAATATCTTAGTTTATCTGTTTTAAGAGCCTCCAAAGCACAACTCAAAACAAAAACAAAACTCAAAATTTTCGGTGAAAAAATGTCTAACGTTTTTGTAGAAAAAATCATCTTCTTTTTTTTGCATCTCTCTAACCTTATTGTCTTCAATATATCAATCGTATCCGGTCCTAATGCTCTTAGCGTGATGATATGTAACCTATAACCTTGCTCGATAAATGAGCTATTTAACACCGAAAACTTTTTCAAATCGGACCTGAGATTAGAGCGTTCATCGAAACAAACATAAATTCTTCAGCTCTATAATATTAGGTCTTTACCTATGAAATTGCCGTTTTCTATGAAAAAAATTAAACGAATTTTTTTCATGTATTTTTATCTGTATTAATTTAAGTAATCACTCATGCAATCAATGCATCTTTGCCAACACAATGGCAGTTTATTGATGCCCTTCTTAAAGAAATCAGCGGGACGGGAGGCAACAAATTCTTCAAAGGCATTTTGTACTGTCTCTCGGGTATTGAATTTTTTTCCCGCCAAGGAGTTATCCAAATTCTGGAAAAAGTAGCAGTCTGTAGGCGCAAGGTCTGGTGAGTAGGGCGGATGACGGAGAACTTCCAACCCAGGTTTTTGCAACTTGGAGACCGTCTGCTGTGCATTATAAGGTCGCGCGTTGTTGTGCAGGACCAGCGGAGATGAGCGATTGACCAATGCTGGTTGGAGATGTGCCAGCTTCTCCATCATTGTGTTCAGTTCTTCACAGTACACATCTGCAGTAATAGTACCCCCGTTTGGTAAGAGGCTGTGATGAATCACACCGGCGCTAGACCACCAAACAGTGATCATAACTTTTCTAGGGGTAAGTTTTCATCTAGGGCATTTTTTAGGTGCTGAACCAGGATCCAACCAACTTGCTGAGCGCTTGCGGTTATCAAACAGAATCCATTTTTCATCGCAGGTAACAATGCGGTTCAAAATTCCTTCATTTGTGAGTCTGTTGAGCCATGCAAGGCACGTCTCGACGCGTACTTCGCGCCGGCAATCATTGATTCGTGGGGTACTCATTTGACAAGCTTTTTTACCTTGCCAATCTGACGCAAATGAAGCAATATTGTTCTGACGCTGACGTCGAAAGCTGCCACTAATTCAGCCGTAGATTGTGTATCATCAGCTTCCACAATTGCCTTTAATTCGACCAACGTCTTCGGACGACCGCGAGGCTCATTTTCAGGTCGAAATTCCTAGAACGAAAGCGAGCAAACCAATAACAGGTGGTGCGTTGGTTTTTGGTGTTAGCTCCATAAACGTCGTTGATGTTGCGTGCCGCTTGTGCCGCGTTGCTGCCACGACGGTACTCATATTACATAATTACTCGAATTTTTAACGTATCCATGATGACAAAATAGATTAAAATGCGATGAAAATGTAACACTAATCAATAAACAAATTACTACATTTGGAAAAAGAATTCCATGTTTTTAAAATAAAATTAATTTGAAATTAGAATTCTTAGCCAAACAAAAATTATTTTGATTTGAAATGGCCAGTACTGCAGAACGGCAATTTCACAGGTAAAGACCTATTATTAGTATAGATTCGGTCCGGCTGGAGATTTAGTTTAATTTATATTTTGATTAACGGCCTAATTTTTTTAATACCAATTAAATTATTTTCTATGTAATGGGAGGCAAACGAACAAATGGGTCACCTGATGTTAAGTGATCACCGCCGCCCATAGACACTAGCAACAACAAGGGAGTCGCAAGTGCGTTGCCAGCCTGTGTTTGGAAGGGGAGGGAAGGGGGAGAGAAGAGGAGAGAGGTGACATGGGCCTCCGGCACTCTCACTGACCGAAAGAAACGCAACAATGCAAGCACTGTTACTTGACGTCGGTTTTCTGTGAGAGGGTGCAGCATGCAGCATGGATGGGTTGGCTCGTCCGGAGTAATACCACCCTCTCACAGAAAACCGACGTCAAGTAACAGTGCTTGCATTGTTGCGTTTAGCTACAGCGTGACTCTACCACTATGTTAACGTTCTTTTTACATTCACGACTATATAACAGAACTTAATACGCCATCTGTTAACTTGATAAGTGACTCTCAAGTTACTAAAGTGGACTTCCGTGACAAAGTTGTGACAAATAACTTGTGTTCGCATGTGAAACGCGATGGGGTCACGGTCGAGAAAGGCGGCAGTGCGTATAAGCCTTTCGCTGACTTTTATTAAAAACAGGTAAGTCAATTAAGATATTTGGCGCCTTTAACTGTTGATTCTGTAACTTATTTTTATATCTGAGGTCGATGAACCTGGATGGTAGAAAACGTCACGTAAGGTAAAAGCGTTATGCCTTTTCCATGCGAATTGCTCTATTTTTAACCCTTTTTCCGTCACTTTCTATGTTATACGAGTGTGTAGATGTATTGAAATTCAATCAGGTAGTCCGTTGAAGCTGTAAAGGATTTAGATGGCCAATAGCGTAGTCAGTTCGAAAAAAAAAACAGTCAGACGATCAGAGGCTACTGCTGGGTGCATATCTTATGCGTGGAAGTTTCTGCATGGCTATCGGCCAGTTCTCGAGGAAAGGTGTGGGCATAATCACCACGTCAGCCCAGGACATATTGGGGATTACAAACCCTGCGAAATCCATAAAATATTTTCCCTCATACAATAGTATTAAATAGTATTATACGATAGTGTTACCAATTTAAATTAGTAAAATTACACGATTTCCGAAGAATTTTTTGGTACATATTAGGATTAGAACCTGCGGGCATCGGGTTTATATTCCACCGGTCAAAACATTAGACCACCGTGACTTTTTGACATTTTTTTCTCGAACTGACTTATGCTATTGACCCAGCAAGGTCTTAAACAGCTTCAGCGGACTACAACTTTTTGACATCATAGTGGCGCTACCTACTTTGAAAAGTTATATAAAAAAATAAACTTTAAGTTAGTTCACAATTGAAGAAGACTTAATGTCTTAAACAAACATATGTACAACCGAACGTAATAACTTCTTTTTTTTTAAGTCAAAAAATAAGATATATTAATTATAAACATACAGAGATTCTAAACTACATAATCACATCGGAATTAACTATGAGTTGAAAAAAAAGTGTGTGTGTACTTATGTACAAGCGTTAGAAGTTGTACTTCTTTGGCGTAAAAAGAAAAATCTTTTCAAAAGTTTATCTTTCGCCATATTCTACGTTTGTAGACAAAATGACACTAACAATAGAAATATGGTATATAATACATACAGTTTTAATACAAAGAAACAAAATGTTGACTATAGCTAACTTCAGGGTGTCGGTTTCTCATGACGGTGTGCGCGCGCATCATTATAACTTCAGGCTGTCGATTTTTCGTGACGGTGTGCGTGCGCATCGTAAAATTTATTCTCATATTTTTTTCCTAACGCGCCAAAAGAAATATAACTTAAAAAAAACATAAGAAACCTCGGCTTTGATAAGGGTCCTTTGAACGTACACGTATTTTTACCGGATTTCGCGGTACTTAAATATTAACGGCATCAAAGTGCGATCCTAACCGATTTAATTTTCTCTATTTTCCCGTCTCGGTTCGGTTAGGTTAGGTTAGACTTGTGAAAGGGAAGGTCGTCTCGCAGAAGGAGATGGTGGAGAGGGTCTGTGAGCAAGACCCTCACAGTGGCCATCTCTGCTTACGGGCGACAGTTTGTCCATCTACTCCCACATTAACCGGACTAGGGAAGATGGGTCGGAGTTTCCATCTTCCCATTGCAGAGGTTGCGCGGACGTAGGAGACGGGCGGTGAGTACACGGCTGACTCCTAACAAGACGGGGCCTGGCGGCGCCTTTGTTGCTGGTCCAACTGCTGTGACGGCACGATGAAGTCTATAGAGTTGTCGTGCCGCCTCAACTATAGCGGGAGACGTACACCGTGGGGTTTTAGTCTGTGCGAGTCGGACAAAACCCCCCTCCTCGGGAGGGTGGTGTATCCATAAGGAATTTCCCCACGTAAAAATGAGACTTGCGAAACAAAAATAGTGCAAGACAGTCGCGGCAGTGGTCGGCGAGCGCATGGTAGTGGCGTTATTATGTAAATCCATCCATTAAATTTCTTTTCCATTAAAAGTTTCTGTCATGTATGTAATATAGTTTAAATATTATATATATTAAAAAGATAAACCAGATCGAGTTTCTTGCCGGTTCTTCTCGATAACTGGGTTGTTTCCGAACCGGTGGTAGTTTTGGACGTTCATAAGTGCCTTATTAGGGCCTAAACTGAATAAAGTATTTTTGATTTTGATTTTGAATTTGAAAATATCGATTTCAGTTTCATCATGCTAAGTGAAATTAGGTAGAGTGTAGGTGGTAGAGTCACGCTGAAGCTATTATTGGTTTCAGCATGAATGGGTCGGGTCGACCGGGGTAGCACCACCCTCTCGCAGAAAACCGACGTGAAGTAACAGTGCTTGCATTGTTGCGTTTCGTTCGATCAGTGAGAGTACCGGAGACCCATCTCCCCTCCTCTACCCTCTCCTCTCCCTTCCCCTCTCCCGTTCTCTCCATTCCCCCAAACACAGGCTGACAACGCACTTGCGATTCCTCTGGGGTTGCTAGTGTCTATGGACGACGATGATCGCTTAACAACAGGTGACCCGCATGTTCGTTTGCCTCCTATATGATATAAAAAAAAAATTACAACCGATTCCGAAAACGTAGTACTAAGACTTAAGGAGTTAAAAACACATTATCCTCATCAAAAGCGAGTCGCCACAAAAGATGACATCATTACCACACTTTCTACAACTCATAACGCGATGCCGAGAATAAATATTTTTGCTTCACACTTAAGTGCCGCAGATATGGTTAAAATTATATCTATACCAGTTTTCACTTGTATTGTTATTTGGGTTACGTTATCTCCCTCTAAAGGTAGGCAATTGAAAAGAGACAGAATATAGTTTGTTATTGAAGTGAAAAATTCGTTAGGCTCGTTGGGCGGTAATGTTGTTAGCTATGTAAGTAGGCTCGAGTAGCTCGGTGGTGGTTGCTGAAACATTAAAATCATCTATGCCAATATTATAAACAGGTAAAATTTGTGATTTTGTGACGTTGTAGGGGTTAATCTTAAGAACTACTGGTCCGAATTGTAACATTCTTTCAGTGTTATATAGCTCATTTATCGAGGATGGTTATAGGCTGTATATTATCACGCTAAAGCCAATGGGAGCGAACAACTAATGAAGAATTTTTCAAAATCGTGTTTTTTTTCCTTTTGAGAGCTGTCGTGTTAGTTAGCCCAAAATAACTATTCCATGCGAATGAAGTCGCGGGCGGAGGCTAATTTTTTATACACTTGTATACAGAATCAATTTTTTTTTTCCGAAATGTCTACGATATTGACACATCAAGGTCTTAACAGCTTCACCGGACTACTAAGGCGAGCGCTTAAGGCACTTAGCCGATTTTATTTTGGCAACCAGCTTAAGGGTGCTCGGCACACCAGGGCTTGGCTGTTGCCTGTTGCATGCAAAATCGCGACCTATCTTAGCTAACCTAGCTAACTATTCATATATGTATGAGTTGTTGAAACGTATATGTGTACCAAGCATACACGCCTCAACAACTCCTCCATATATTTTATTATCGGAAAATTGAGAGTTTTTCAATTCGATAAGGGAAAAAAGTAAACTCTTCCACTTTCATGTGTTAGTGTGTAGGCGTGCACGTGTGTGGGGGTGATCGTGTAGTGTTGTAGCGGTGATGTATATTTGTGTGTCAGCGTATCGCGCAAGCAACGCACTCAAGGGCTCCCTACCGAGGGATCGAACCTAGGCTTGAGCCGCTGCCGTGGGAGGCCTAATCGGGTAATACAGAATCAAACGAGATACCAAAAAGAAGTAGAATCAACTATTTATCAAATAGTAATTTAATAAAAAGATTTTATAATGTAAAAAAAATACATATTGACAGATAAGTTTCAAATCTATAAACCCACTTTATATGATTACAATTTTTTTTTTTTTCGAACTGACTACGCTATTGACCCAGCAAGGTCTTAACAGCTTCACCGGACTACTAAGGCGAGCGCTTGCGGCACTCAGCCGATTTTATTTGGGCAACTACCTCAAAGCTGTACGGTACACCTCGGCTTGGGCTGTTGCCTGATACATGCCATACGCGACCTATCTGAGCTGACCTAAGCTAACTATTCATACATATATGAGTTGTTGGAGCATATATGTGTAACAAGCATACATACCTCAACAACTCTTATATATATTTCGTATCGGATAATTTAATGTGATTACAATATAAAACCAAAACAACTGTTATCACGAATGTTCAAAATAAGTTCATACCAATAATAATTTAAAATCACACAAAAATACACATATATATTTATGTATAAATATATTTTTTATCTCCACTAGTACAAAACATACATTGTAGAATTCATATATATGCAAACTAGCCTCTGCCCGCGACTTCGTTCGCGTTCTCAATAGGAAAAAACATCCCGATTTTGAAACATTTTTCATCTGTGCTCCGCTCCTATTGGCCTTAGCGTGATGATATATAGCTTATAGCCATCCTCGACGAATGAGCTATATAAAACTGAAAGAATTATTGAAATCGGACCAGTAGTTCCCAAAATTACCCCCTACAACGTCACAAACTCACAAACTAGCTCTTTATAATATTAGTATAGATAGTATAAATAACTACAGTGAAATAGTTTCAGTATTTTATTTTTAACAAGCATTCTTCTAGAAATAATATTACAACTTCCTTGGGATAATTTTAGTGGTGAAATCGCAGCCGGCCGAACCGTTGGGGCGGCTATCCAAGGTTGAGTAGCTAGCATGATTCCTTGCCGCCTCAACAAATACGGTCTGTCGGTACCTGTGGAGTTTTAGTCCGTGCGAGTCGGACATAACCCACTCTCTCCCCTGGGAAATAAGTAGTTTTTTTTTTAATATCATGTAGAAGGCTAATGAACATGCGGGTCACCTGTTGGGGCATTTCACGTGAAGCGGACAACGAAAAAAAGGTGAGGTTTTGAAATTCGTTCCTATTTTCAGCCTAATTGGACTTCTAGTAGGTATAAATGTAAATGCATTTTTTTTTATCACGTTTATTTATCAAGTTATGGGCTTCTAAAGAACAGTCACATCTGAAATTCAGATTTTTTGGAAGTAGTTTTTAGAATTGAATTGAATTAATATTTTGTGTAAGGGGTGTCGAATAACATCTTAAGACTTGAGACACCCAAGCCAACCTCACCTGCACGTAGTGCATCCTGCTGATCAACGAACAAGGCAATGGCGAGAGCGGGGTGGTGGGGTTTTACAGCCCGACTGGGTCGCAACCACCATGCATATGGGGAAAAAGCCTGTCATAGTGACTCGTTTCAGCGCGTCGCGTTTCGGGATCAGCCTGTGCATATCCAGTACCGGGCGACTTTCGTCATTATGGCCGGCATGACAGCGGCGACCGGCGATGGATAATCTGTCTCTCGGTGGTTGCCGATGTTTTTGGATTGTACTATGCTTAACATCAGGCTTAGTGCAGTCACTTTGTCGTGCTTCTATAAAAAAAATATATATATTAAATGTGCCTAAGTACATACGAGTAATAACTACCCCAAATCATTTTTAGAGCTTTAATGAGCAGATATAAGATGGTATATATGAATATCACATGATTTTAGTCCGTTATCTTCCAATAAATGTCTACCTAACAAAGCACCGAATTCGGATTCTGTGGGGCATGCATGTATATTAATCGATCTATCTCCTTAACTAATTCTATGCCAATTTTAAAAGTTATAGTGTATTTTATATGTATGTTAAGCTACGTTTTAAAGTAAAAAAAAAAAATTAAAAAAAATGCCAAGTTACTCAAATTTTGTTTTGAAAAATTTACTTCCGGTTTTGAACATTTAAAAAAAAGATTTTTTGAAATTTAATTTTATTTTCAAAAAGACCAATTATTCTTCTATACAAATCGCTGCGTTTAATATTGTATTGTAAATTTATTCCATTCGAGAAACTACTTCCAAAAAATCTGAATTTCAGATATGACTGTTCCTTAGAAACCCATAACTTGACAAATAAATGTGATAGAAAAAAAAAATATATCCATTCAGATTCACATCTACTAGAAGTCCATTTAGGCTGAATATGAACGAATTTCAGAACCTCACTTATTTTTCGTTGTCCGCTTTACGTGAAATGCTCCTGTTGTTAAGCGATCACCGCCGTTCATAGACACTAGCGACCCCAGAGAAGTTGCAAGCGCGTTGCCAGCCTGTGTTTGGAGGAATGGAGAGAAAAGGAGAGGACAGAAGAGGGGAGATGGGTCTTCGGCGCTCTCACTGACCGAACGAAACCCAACATTGCAAGCACTGTTACTTCACGTCGGTTTTCTGAGAGAGGGTGTTGCTACCTTTTTTTTTTTTTTTTTTTTTTACGTGGAGAAATCCATCATGGACTGAGCTCAGGCTCCCGGGGGAGAGCCTGACATGAACCGCCCTCACCTACGCGCGAGTCGCGCAGATGAGGGGCCTTACGGCGACTCTAACCGGCTAAAACTCCACGGCAACCTACGCCGCACTATGGGAATGTCCCGGGGTTGCGTGAGCAAGCTCCGCGACACCCCCGGCGGCAGGCGTTTCCCACGCCACACCTGGCTGAGGCAGCCCGGTTACGAGACTGCCTCCCAGCCATTCGAACCCGTGCAATGGGGGTCCAGGCCCCCCGACCCTTTCCCCCTGGGTTCGGTCGACAGCGGAGAGGTTACCCGCTCCGCCGCCGCCCCACGGTTGATTTTTTAACGAGGTTTACTCCTCCTCCGCCCGAGCCACTCCAAGGTCACCTCCGGCCTAAGCTACCCTACGCACCCCTCCCCCCCTTTCCCATGATCCTAGCCCTACCCTACCTGACACAACCCTACGCCCTCCAATCCCTGGCCTTGCCTACTCACAGAGTAAGTAGGCAAGCCAGAGGATACCTAACCAGCCCCCTCCCCCATTCCCCCACCCTAACCATCCCTAACCCTGACCACCCTACCTACCTATCACAGTCCTTACGCCCTCCTAACCCCTGGTCTTGCCTACTTACAAGGTGTTGCTACCTTGGACGAGCCGACCCATTCATGCTGAAACCAATAATAGCTTCAGCGTGGTTCTACCACCTACAAAAAAGTAGTGCTTATGAGATAAGAATATTTTTAAAAGCTATATATAACGTAAAAACTTTTTTTTATATATTTGTAATTTTCGGGACAAAGTTTGTATGAAGAAAACGTTTAAAAAGTCGAATGAAATAGTTGCAATTTTAATTAAAAAAGAATTGAACCGTCACAGGACGCCTGGCAGATATGAAACGTCGAAATTGTTTTGTATAAGTTATATGCATACAAGAACAGATTATGACAGGAATCAGCTATGGCATAACGAAAAGAAAGCATTACAATTTTTTTTTCATAAAATAACGACTGTTTATTTATGTTATTACAATTTACTGGCGCGGTGTGTTTGGTGGTATTTATCAAAGGGCGCTAGGTCGCCGGTGAGTGCCCCATAACACTAGTAGAATGAGAAGTCGACAAAGGAGTTTGAATCTTATGTTTATATTTATAGGGTTGCAAATGTTTTTGAGTATTTCGTTAATACTGCAATGTTCGTGTTTTGCGTCGCCACGCCAACAATCAGGTTTACCCTCTGCCTATAGATATGTCACAGCAATAAGATTTTCAAAAGTATTTTCAGTAGTTGCAGATTGACGTTCAGTCAATGGTCGTACTGTACGGTGAAGATAAAGCCTCACATACTTTGTTACCACAACCGTGCAAGTCAATAGTTCTGTGAAGCTGTGAAGACCATTCCAGGTCAACAGCGTTTTCAATTCGAAAAAAAACAACCGTGCAAGTCCATAGGAGCTACTCAAGAATATGAAGCAATTACGGCTTAATTGATAGTGTATTCGAGCGTCGATGGACACAGGTTCCACTATTAGCAACTTAGTGAGAACTTTCGGTAAAATCAAATATTCTTTATTTAATTTAGACCCTGAGATGGCGCTTGTGAATGTCAAACCTACCATCGGTTCGGATAAACAACCCAGTCCTCTCTTGGTTTATCATGTTAACCGGCTTAGACCACATTGATAATCGACATCAGATGAGATTGCAGCCAAACTCTAGAGCCTACAATGTATAAAAAAAGTAAATAAGTCGCTACATTCCAAAATGGGCTAAATCTTGTAGAGGTAAAGTTTGTGAGTTTGTGACGTTGTAGGGGGTAATCTCAGGAACTACAGGTCCAATTTGGAAAATTCTTTTATTGTTATATAGCTCATTTGTTGTGGAAGGTTAGTAGGTAGGCAGACTAACGCTAACATGCAGCGGAAGCTCTCTAGAGGTAAAAAACCAGACTTTGAAACATTCTTCATAAGTTCTCCGCTCCAATTTGTCTTAGCGTGATAATATAACCTTCCTCGGTAAATAAGCTATATCACACTGAAATTATTTTTAAATCGAATCAATAATTCCTGAGATTACCCCCCTACAACGTCATAAAGTCACAACTTTACCTCTTTGATAATATTAGTATACATTAATATTCTGCAAATATTTAAATTTATAATGGGCTTTAATTGAGATAAAACGAAACATAACTCTCTCTCTCTTTCTATGTTCATTAAATTATATCTCCCTCTGAAGTTCAGTTCGCCTCGCCCGATCACATGTTTTCGTAACGCTCTCTTCACGCGTTCACCAGCTTACTCCCCAAATCAATCGTGCGTAAGAAAGTTTTACTTAAAAAAAATCAAATTTAATCTATAATCCGATATTGTATTTCCGAAACGAAAGCACAAGAAACTAGGTCATTAACAAGGCATCTTCCAAACTAACTCGACTGAACGGACTATAACAAACTTAAGTACTCACCAGAAAGCACCTTTCACTGTTATAATACACTTTCACTCGACACTTTAAATTACAACTATTATTTGTATATTATTTTTAATAAAAGCCGTATCTATTTATTAATAATACTATGTCATTTCAATACCGTTACAATTGTTTTAGTAAATTGGTAAAACGAATCCCGAATTTGTGTGTAGTTGTTAATATATTTATTTTTTTGTTGTGTTTTTTATTTGCGCGCGTTTGTTGGCTCCACGCGGCGGTCAAAGGCGGACTGGCGGTCGATTTTCTAGAACCAGTCGGTAAGGTCCGTTTCACAGTCGCGATGTTACGATTATTATGGGCCTTCTTAATGCACCGATATCGCTGTATTATGAAAGTGTGTAGTTGTGGAAAAATTTAATTAATACCCACAGACGTTAAGGTTGTTATAATTAAAAATAAACAAAATATTACATTTGAATCTGGAATCTGTCATTTTTATATGATTATTCATTGATTTATGTTGTGATTATTCATGATATTTTAAAGATGACTTAGGACATGCAGCCTATAAGAGACGTACTGGTCATTTCTTAACCGATAATTTAAAAAAGAGTAGAGCGGTACAATCGAAACAACTACTGAAGCGGTACGTAAAGGCAGGTCACCACAAAAATTTGTTTACGGATGAGACAATTTTTACAATTGAGCAACATTTTAACAAACAAAATGACCGAATTTATGCGCAATGCTCTAAGGAAGCTTCCCAATTAGTCGACAGAGAGCAACGTGGGCACTATCCGACTTCAGTGATGATTTGGTGGGGTATTAGCTATGAAGGAGTGACTGAGCCATACTTTTTTGAGAAAGGTATCAAAGCATCGGTACAAGTGTATCAAGATACCATTCCTGAGAAGGTAGTGAAGCCCCTTAACAACACCAAATTCAATAACCAAGGATGGTCCTTCCAGCAAAACTCGGCACCGGGTCATAAAGCTCGGTCTACGCAGTCTTGGTAACGAACGTTTCGGACTTCATCAGAGCTGAAGACTGGCCGTCGTCTAGTCCCGATCATAAACTGCTGGACTATGTTTTATGGTCAGTTTTAAAGAGTACGGCTTGCTCTAAGCGCCATGACAATTTGGAGTCCCTATAACAATCCTCACGATTGGCAGTGAAAAATTTTCCCATGAAAAGAGTTCGTGCTTCTATTGATAACTGGCCTCAACGTTGAAAGGATTGTATTGCAGCTAATGGAGACCACTTCGAATAAGCTATTAAACTAACACACTGTAAAGTAATAAATGTTATTTGCAATAGATTTTTTATTTTACTTTGTTTCAGTATTTATGGCAAGACTATGTAATTAAATTATCGTGTCGTATAACAAGCTAAATATTGGTCTAGGTTTTGCGCGCAGGTTTGCTTCCATTAATGAAAACTTGGTCTATCCCTCGATTACTATTATCGATTAAATGGTACCCCATGTCCTTTTCTGTACTCCCTGTGACGTGTATGTAAAATGTCATGATGGTTGGTTGAGTAGTTAGGGCGTTAAAATGTAACAAACAATAAATTCAAATATGCAATTATAATTTTACTTAAAAAATAAAGTGTATCATAAAGATACACGATAAAAGTGATACTTGCGTATTATAGGGTATAATTTTCATTCAAAAAATACAAAAAAATACCAACGTCACACGGCATTCCCACGCGGTCACCCATCCGCTTACTTGTCACACCCGAAGTTGCTCTTAACTTCAGTGATCGAACGAGAACTGATATTTTCAACACTATCTTATTTACAGTTTTCTGTCAACAAACTAATTTAAAGATTTAGTCCCTAATAAGCCACTTATGAACGTCACCGATTCGAAAAACAACCCACTCATCGGGAAGAAACGACAAGAAATTCGATGTGGTTTATTTTTCATTATACATAACATAGTACAAGATAGTTTTGCGAACATACATAATTATAGACATATAAAGTTATATTCGTTTTGGGCGGATGCACAGAGAGGTGCGTCGTTTCCAGACGTCACCATTATTCACATATTGATCCACTCTTTATTTTTTTTTGGAGAGAAAATCCATCATGAGCTGTCAGGCCCCCGGGGGAAGGCCTGAGCTGAGTCGACCGCCAACTGTGTGCTGGTACGCAGCTGCTTGTATCTTTCGACTACTTCAACCGACTAAAACTCCACGGCAAACCGAACGCCGCACTGTGGGAGTGTCGCGGGGGAGCGTGAACAAGCTCCGCGACACCCTGGCGACAGGCACTGTCACGCTACACACGGCTGAGGCAGCCCGGTTGCGAGACTGCCTCCCAGCCCACCGAGCCCGTGCAATGAGAGGTCGGGGCCCCTTCCCCCCTGGGTTCAACCGGCAACAGAGAGGAAAACACCTCTCCAAGCAGCCGTGGCCTGATAATATCTGTACCAGCCTGAAAGTGAGAGGGCTATGACTACGATGGATCCTTTTTTTTCGAACTGACTACTCTATTGGCCTTGCAAAGCCTTTACAGCTTCACCGGACTACAACTACGATATATCCATTCAGCATATACAGGGCAAATCGCCTCAATAGTCATAAAAACTGCACTTTGGGAGGCAAAATCGCGTGCCAGATCCAAAAAACTTCCTGATGGAGTTAAGACTTTTTCAATTCTCTCTTTCTTGGCGTGATGTGTTCACCTCGTGAGATCTTAATGAGACACCAAGAGTACAAGTTGACCTGTATACAGGCTATCAGCTTCCACGGAACAGAACCAGCTAAGATTCTGCCTCATATCCTATAGAGCGATAACCTGGAATGACTCTATATTGATCCACCCTATAATAACTTACTATCTGGTAAATCGGTAATGTTCTTTAGGGCTTTGTTATAATATCTAAAACTATTACCTAAAAAAACTGTTTTTGGTCTTAGTGATCCTGAGTCATAGAGTGACCAAGTTCTACAATTAGTATACAAAGAACATAACCGATTTGCTGAACAATAAATCCAAGCACCACGACAAACAGGATTTATTGTCAAAAGATTATTATAGGGTGAGTTATTTACATACATCAAAAATCTCCAGAGAAAAGAAATGAGTGAGTGAAACAGAAGATAGATAGTGACAATCTTTGAAAATATTAACAGAACTGACAGTTCGACATTCAGTTTCTATTTTATCTCATTACATGGTCGTACTGTACACGGAAAATGTAAACACATTTCCTTTGTTAGTACAACGGTTTGAAGCTAGGTCGGGCAGCTAGTATAAAAAACGGGTCCATATGTTAATATTATCCATATATATATGGACCGTTTATTTTGAAAGTGGTGTAAGTCCATTTTCTTTTGTTTCGAGAAAATTAAAGGTTACTATATTTGTTGATTAAAAAAAAAAAACATACAGTCGAATTGATAACCTCCTCCTTTTTTGAAGTCGGTTAAAAATACAGGCAAATCATATGAGATCTGGCATTGTTTTCATTATTTATCAACATTTAATTTGTTTATATAAATTTGTTTTTGGCTAATTAGACTACGATAACACATATTTATGTGCTGTAAATGGACTTACACCACTTTCAAAATTAGACAATTGTAAAAATCGTTTAATTTCAATTTTGAAAGATCAAATATCGCTTAAATATACTTCATTTTAACATAATTTTGTTTAGAAATACGCATAACAACACATAAAAAATTATTTTAGACGACAATTACATTGTCATTACAAGAATTTACTTATTCTGTGCATGTGGTAGTGTTTCAAAATATGCATGATACACCGGAGGTATATAGGATAGTAGCTGCTTCATGTCTTTATATTTTTCGTACGTAATAGGTCTGGCATTTTGGTACAAAGGCTCTAGGGCGATTTTTTCAAATTTTAACGGTCTTCCAAGACGTAGAGGTAATAAATTGATAATTTGAAATTCTGCGTCCGTCATTGTTGTTTTGTAAAACATGGTATATGGTGCAATTTTGAGGAACCTCAACTAACATATTTGCAACCAATTGACCTGTTGCATTTTGGAGATTTTTTGTTGAAATGAAATTCTCCCGTTTCATTTCATATAAAATGAATTTATCCTGTTTTCTACATTAAACACGGAGGGGAAACAATGCAAATCGTCCGCGGGTGAAATCGCGGGACACAGCTAGTATAAAATAAATGAAAAATAACAAAACACTGATCGTTATGCATCTGCTATGCCACCTACCTCTGTCAATTGGACTTATACCACTTTCATAATCGATGATTATGCAATTTCATTTACCGACCTATTTTAATTTATACAAAACATGGAATTTTTTTGAGAAATTAAACACGAACTAGTTATATATAAAAAAATTACATTATATTAAGCATGAATTACGTGATAGCTCATTTTTCTCAAAAATGGACTTACACCACTTTCAATATAAACGGTCCATAAATAAAATCTAACATGTCTGTACTTTTTAGATTTGTGTGAAAAAAAAATACTGCAGGTGTCTTAGAACAAGTAATAAAATACATTTCAACTTTTTGTAGAAATGTCTGTCTGTCTGTATGTCTGTTTGTATGAACACGCATCACTGTTAAAGTACTGGGTTCACAATAAAACCCCACCAAGAATATCATAAAGCATATCCTCCGGTAACGTTTAGTATTACTTTTATTAAAATCGTTTCACTCTAACAAAAGTAATTGTAATTTTAATGATGACGTGACTTACACACGAGGGAGACGTAAATAAGTAAATGGACTTAATACACTCAGATTTTTTTTTTTTCGAAATGAAAACTCTGTTGATCCGGGAAGGTCTTACAGCTTCACCGAACTATTGAGGCGAGCGCTGAAGGCACTCAGTCGATTTGGGATGTTTTGGCGACTAACTCAAGGGTGCACGGCATACCTCGGCCTGGGCTGTCACCCGTTTTGTGCAAAAATCGCGACCTATCTGAGCTAACCTAAGCTAAGCTATCTAGATATACGTATATGAGTTATTGAAACATGTATGTGTACCAAGCATGCGTGCCTCAACAATTCCTATATGTATTTTGTGTCGGAAAAATTCCTGTAAACTATATAGGATAGGGAAAAATAAAGGTATCTTAAAAAAGAGTACATTCAGATGATTTTATTAGTTACTGTTTTTGCACTAATTTCCACTTGGACGAAGTCGCGGGCACAGCTAGCATAAAATATAAATATAAAGAGATTTTTGTAGAGGTATATTTGCCACTCTAATATTTAAAATATGTTGAAAATTAAATACGAAAACCTCCATACCCAAAGAGGGTTCTAGTGTGTAATTGGCTTTATTAATCATTCATCACTCAAAGCGAAAGCTTTGATCGAATAATTTATTTACATTAATTTCTTTATCACTCAAGTGTGTGTGTTTGTGTGTATGTTTTTTTTATGTTTTACAGGCATGCGCTTATCCACAATCTCACCTGATGGTAAGTGACGATGAAGCCGACGATGGGTCGTGCTTACCAGCTAAATGCCTATTCACTCTACTCTTGAATACTGCCAAATTGTTTGATGATGGGAAGACGCAGACGCCAGGAGTGAATTTCACTTCTTAGCCATACGTATAATGGATGTCGAAGCAAGTCGCTTCGTAAGAATATCAACTACATAAGGGTGGAGACTCTTACGGCGTCTGCTCGTCTTCTGATTTTTTTTTTTATATCATATAGGAGGCAAACGAATATGCGGGTCACTTGTTGTTAAGCAATTACCGCCGTTCATAGACACTAGTAACCCCAGAGTAGTCGCAAGTCCCAAATGCGTTGCCAGTCCGTACTTGGGGAAATGGAGAGAAAGTGAGAGCGGAAGGGAGATGGGAGGGGAGGGGAGATGGGTCTCCGGTGTTCTCACTGACCGAACGAAACGCAACAATGCAAACACTGTTACTTCACGTCGATTTTCTGTGAGGAGGTGGTGCTACCCCGGGCGAGCCGACCCATTCATGCTGAAACCAATAATAGCTTCAGCGTGGCTCTACCATCTACAAAATATATAAAGCGAGTTTATATATTTGTTATGTTTTCACGCCTTATCTATTTAACCAAACGTCATAAATTTTTTGTGGTAGAGCCACGGTGAAGCGATAGATAGTTTCATAATGAATGTGTCGACTCACCCCCGGTACTATCACCCGACCCACAGAAACACCAAGGTGAAGTAACAGTACTTATATTGTTGCGTTGGTCAGCGGTGAGTGGCAGACCTACTAATGACTAATGATTGAATAGGGACGGTGGAATAATATCATGTGATTCCTGTGCACACTCCCTCGTTAACACGAATGGAAAGATTTACTTGATAGTAATTCTTCCACAAAATTTTGTATTACATCGTTATTTTAATGTTAGGTGAGATTTTGGTCAAAGTCTTTGTCCAATAAAATATGAATAACGGAAAGAGAAAGGTTTTAAAAGGACAAAAAAAATCACAAAAATGGAGTGTTACAGTTTCATGCATTTACAGGCGGTAGGAAGTAAAGCAAAGTGTTTTTTTTAACATATATATATTATCATCGGGCCCAGCGGAAATTATCTTGGTAGTTAAAAACCTTGACATGGACCTTCCTCATGAATCACTTTATCTATTGACGAAAACCGCTTGAAAATCAGTTAAGTATTTTTTTAGTTTATTGCAAACAGACAAACGTGGCAGAAGACTTTGTTTTATAATATGTTGTGATGCAGAAAATAGGATGAATATTTATTGTAAATTGTTAAAATTAAATTTTTCACACATTTGACACATTATTTGTCTGTTATAAATGAAGGTGGATGTAAATACCTAAATGAACATAGTAGTTCGTTGATGTCTTTTATATGAGAAATGAGAATAAAATAATTTTTTGGAAAAAGAGCCACCTAGCGGTACTATTATAAACTTGTTACTTTAAAGAGAGTGTAAATAAACAAGTTTTATTTAATTTTAACCTGCTATCCGACAGATGGCATTACATACATTTCTTGTTGAAAATTGAAGAGAATTAAAATTAGATTGAATTAGATTAAAATTAGAGTGAATTAAAATGAAACTGAATCGTTAATGTAAATTGCTTTATTAACTAATTACAGTATTTGTATCGAGGGTCCTCAACACTGAAGTGTCATTGTTTCAAATTGTTTACATTGTACATTACTGTTTAAAAATAAATAAATATTTTGACATGTTTATAATAGATAGTTGTTTGACATGTTTATAATAGTAGGTAGTAGAGCCACGCTGAAGCTATTATTGGTTTCAGCATGAATGGGTCGGCTCGCCCGGGGTAGCGCTACCCTCTCACAGAAAACCGACGTGAAGTAACAGTGCTTGCATTGTTGCGTTTCGTTCGGTCAGTGAGAACGCCGGAGACCCATCTTCCCTCCCCTCTCCTCTCTCTTTCTTTCCATTCCCCCAAACACGGGCTGGCAACGTACTTGCGACTCCTTGAGGTTGCTAGTGTCTATGGACAGCGGTGATCGCTTAACAACAGGTGACCCGCATGTTCGTTTGCCTCGTATATGATATAAAAAAGGTTGAAAGATATTTTTTTCTTTTAAATATAGATAAACTTCAAATAATGTGAATATTATGTAAATGGTACTATAGCCTGAATGCTATAAGAAATAAATCTTATAGATTTACTTTTTAGCCGAGATATACAATTATTTGTGAAAATTTACTTAGTATGTAGTAAACAGTTCATCTATATCTAAATGGAAAAAAAAACAATATTAAAAATATGTATTACTTAGCTTTTGCTCGCTGTTTCGCTCACATCAATATAGATTTGATATTTTCCTTGGAAACAGCACATTTTTTATGTATGAATGGTGCTCCGTATTCACTTCTTTGCCCGTCATTTTTTTTATATCATAGTAGGCAAACTAACAGGTAGGTCACCTGATGTTAAGTGATCAACACCGTCCATAGAAACTAGCAACAACAGGAGAGTCACGAGTGCCTTACCAGCCTGTGTTTTGGAGGAAGGGGACATGGAGAGATAGGGGTTACACGGGCCTCTGCCACTCACCGCTGACCAACGCAACAATATAAGCACTGTAACTTCACCTCGGTTTTTCTGTGGGTCGGGTGATAGTACCGGGGGTGAGTCGACACATTCATTATGAAACTATCTATCGCTTTACCGTGGCTCTACCACCAACAAAAAATTCATGACGTTTGGTTAAATAGATAAGGCGTGAAAACATAACAAATAGATAAATTCACTTTACATATTTTGTAGGTGGTAGAGCCACGCGAAGCTATTACTGGTTTCAGCATGAATGGGTCGGCTCATTTGGGGCATGTGAAGTAACAGTGCTTGCATTGTTGCGTTTCGTTCGGTCAGTGAGAGCACCGAAGGCCCATCTCTCCTCTTTTCTCCTCTCCCTTTCTTTCAATTCCCCCAAACACAGGCTGGCAACGCACTTGCGACTCTTCTGGTGTTGCTGGTATCTATGGACGGTGGTGATCAGTTCACATCAGGTGCACACCTTTTCGTTTGCCTCATATGATACAAAAAAAAATCGATCTAAATGGATTTTATAAGAAAATATTCGACTTGTAGAGCATAAGATTAATTATTACTAATTTTGAGTTATCACAATTAGGTAGCATATTTTTCTTCGAACTATAGAGGTAATTGGTTTCAAATTAACAAGTTCTAGTTATGTTCAAGATAAAAATGTCATATTTATTTTTTTCTTGTTTTGGTGGGAAAACATGTACCGAAATGACTTTTATGGGGTCGATATTTTAAGTAATGTAGGTTTTGGAGCTTGAATGGAAGGGAAAAGAACCTCTTTTTGAGTTTTAGCGTATTTCGACCTATCGGAGTTCGACTTAAAGAGGTTCTACCGTATCTTACCCTCCGAATAGATTAGATATATTGTTGAAACATTTTACTATATGAAAAACTACAGTCGATTTTCATATGCCATAACCATACCGACCTAGGTTCATCTACGTAAAATGACACAACATACAACAACTACCGTCCAAAACAGCAACCGCTATCACTAATCAACACCTAACGGAGCATTACATAAACCGAGCACGTCACATGCGTTTTTACATAACCTCCGAACAGCCTAGTGGGGGTCTGAATACGAAGGACAGTCTATCGCCGCCGGCCGACTCACGCGCACGACCGTACATAACCGTACACTTCCACGAACACGACAATAATTCCAAACTAATTTCATAAAATGTTATAAATATTATATAATAAATAAATAATAATAAATAAAAATACTTCAACCGTGTGATAATAAAACGAAATGAAAGTGAAATCGGGTCAGTGACCGCCGCATCATGTTAAGCGAAATTAGTTGGAAAGTGATACTGCTTGTCGCTGCGTCCGTAGCGGCGGCCGAACCGAGCCGCGCGGTTAGCTTAGTATACCCGAAGTCGTATAAAAACGTAATGTTCATCCCTAGGAATTACTACCGACGGCGAGCGAGACAGTCGCGTATATTATTCCTAGACGACACCGAGAACCATAGAGCGGGCGGACGGGGTGAGATAGACTTAACTTTAGACAAGAATTACTCGAAGATTAAATTCGATGAGAGTGCGGACTACGAGTTTACATCGCCCGATGACGTCACAGAGTCTCCTATAAGCGAGCCGGTTATGCCTTCAGGAAACGAACGCTTCTACGAACCACTACATCGGTTCCGCCCTTACCAAAACCAACCGCACTATTATCAAGGGCGGTTTGGAAGGGCGTACGCGCCGACCTACGGTTTCGAACCGTACCCATCGGCGCCATTTTCGCCAGCCTTACGTACCGGTTACTACCCCGGTTGGAAGGCGAGGAGTCCGCGAGTCGTGTTCCCATACGCGTCCGATAGTGTCACAGTGCAGACCAACTCTCACGCGGGACCCGCTATGGACAATGTTGTGTTTCGTGATCAGAATTTTGGATTAAACGATATCGCTGACGATCAGAATCTGCAGGACATTGGAAGTGCCGGTCTTGACAGCGGCGACGGCTTCCCCGACAAAGGTCAGTTTATATCCAAATAACAGAACCAATTACAATTAACAAGAACCTTAATAGATAACGCACCTAGAAGGAAGTATTCATCTTGACTGTGTTACACGTTAACGTCCAAAATGTAGAATATTAACACGCTAAATGGGGGTTGATTTTTAAGAATTGTCAACTCGCACATGGGCGCTTGGTATACTTAACCCTTGAACTGTCTAAAACCATAAACAGTTGGCAGAACAACATTTAAAAACATTTAAATAACGTTGTATTACAAAATTTAAAAAAAAAACTCGATAACACATTAAATAAGAAATTGTTTAATGTAAAATTATGATATAGAGATTATTTTAAAAAAAACCGCCATTCTATGATATATGTAGGTTTAAAAAAAGGGGGAGGGGTTAACTGAGAGTTAAACAAATGAAAACTAGAAGGTGCTCTACATTTGTGGTAGAGTCAGATAACAATGTTTTCCCTCAGTCCAAACTACTTATAGAACCCACGCCATTCTAAATGAAGCCTTATCAAGTTACCACTAGGTATAGTTTCAAATATAAGATTTTTTTAATTTAATCAAAATATTAAATTCATTAGACAAAGTTTAAATTCCCTATTGATACTATTTCTATAGGAAAGAAGAATCCATAATCAGCAATAAAAACAAAGAGAGAGATAATTATATATGCATTTGAAGATGAAATAATATAAATAATATTATAATAATATATAAATATAATAATAACAAATAATATAATAATAATAATAATTGCTTGAAATTAACAAAAGATATACAATTATTATCCTTACGTCTAAAATCACAGCATATAATTTTTGAATTGTATGTTTATGTAATTCATATTATAAAAACGGAAGTTTGTGAGGAAGGATTAATGTTTGTTCCTTTTTTATGCCACAGATTAATAAACTTACGCCAAAGAAGTATAACTTCTAATGCGTGTACATAAGTACACACACACTTTTTTTTCTCCAACTGACTACGCTATTGACCTGGCAAGATCTTAACAGCTTCACCGGACTACATAATATAATAAGTCCCGTGACATGCAAAAAACTTTACTAAGCACTCGTACAAATATCGTTGGATTGTTGAATTTTGACTGTCAAAATTAGCCTATGCCATTTTATTTCCGTAAAAGTTATTTTTAATTGAACTTAATGAGATATTATTCAATACAGGTCGAAATAACATCCACACATTTCCCGATTAGAATGTATTCACTGACGTCACTCCTTTGTATTGCGAACACGTCTACTGGTATTTCGCATACCTTTCATAGAGTTTATTATATTACTAGCTGTGCCCGCGACTTTGTCTGCGTGGAAACTTATGTGAAAACAGTTATTAATTAAGTTACCTGAATTTATTAAGTCCATTTTCTTATCTACTTTTTCTAGTACTTACGCTGCGTCGCCATTAAAATTACAATACCTTTTGACAGAGTGAACTTTTTTTTTTTTCGAAATGAAAACGCTGTTGACCTGGAGTGGTCTTCACAGCTTCACCGAACTATTGAGGTGAACGCTAAAGGCACTCAGCCGATTTGGGATGTTTGGGTGACTAACTCAAGTGTGCACGGCACATCTCGGCTTGGGCTGTCGCCTGTTTTCTTAAAAAATCGCGACCTATCTGAGAAAGTATTCCGATACCGGGAATCGAACCCGAGCCTCCTGGGTGAGAGCCAGGTATCCTAGCCACTAGATCATATCGGAGAGATCTTTTATGAAACACAGAGTAAGTTACTCTCGAGGATATGCTTTATGATTAGATATGCTGGATCAGGTAAAAGACCAACATAATTTAAATACTAGATACTGCAACAAGTTGATCATTCCATGCTTCAGGCTCACGAAGTCCAATAACGGTTTTTTAGGTAATAGTTTTTTTTTTAGTTTGTTCTATTCTACAGACCTACAGACTCTTGGTCCGCACCTTTTTTTGCTTATATGTGGTTTTTTTTTATACGTATCCGTGAGCATATATATATATATATTATTAGTAACTTATTAAATATTAACTGTTTCATTATTATTAACTATTTTTGGTTTAATGACGTTACTGTTTTTATAGCGCTTTGCAACTTTGCTTTGCTTTTAGGTAATAGTGTTAGGTTCTATAACAAAATCCCTAAACAGGTTACCGATTTGACGGATAGCGAGTTCAAGAGCCATGTCAAACGGGTTTTAATATCTAAAGGCTATTATAGGGTGGACCAGTATGTGAACGATTGTGACGTCTGGAAATGACGCTCCTCTCTGCACATCCACCAAAAACTTTGTAACTAAACTATACTTTGTAAAAATATGTAACATGAAAAGATTAACCAGATCGAGTTTCTTGTCGATTCTTATCGATGACTGGGTTGTTTTCCGAACGGGTGGTAGCTTTGACTTTCATAAGCGCCTTTTCAGGTCCTAAATTGAATAAAGGATATTTTGATTTTGATTTGATTTGATTCCTTTTACACACTTTTTCACTTCTGTTGTTGTTGCAAAAAACAACAAGAAAAGGTATTATGTTATTTGTTCTTTTTTTTATTCATTAACGTAATAATGAATTATTACGTTATACAATGCTAACATATACTATAAATGCGAACATAAGTTTTTTTGCTACTTTCTCTCGGATATAGAAAAGTACATAAGTTATAATATATCATCCAGAAAAAAATACTGTTACTAAGTGTTACGTTAAATGTACATTAACACGGGTGAAGCCGCAAGCACATGCTAGTATTTAATATTCTATAGTCTATGTTATTCTAGCAATTAAGAAGAATCTAAATATATATCATATCTTAAAATTAATCGATCCGTTTGGACTACAGAGCGCGCTAAAGAAATTAAGAGAACTCATCATTTGTTTTGGTACGGTGAGGAAAGACTGAGATGTCCGACTAAGACCGACCTACAATGGTTTTTAAAACATTCTCTCTATCGCAAAGCGTAATGGCCTCGATAGAGAAAGATATATGAGAAGAGAAGAATTTCACCTACCCTCAACCACTTTATGCCTGAACAATGTTCGAACCTGCGTACATCGAAATAGTATATCACCGGTCCAACCACCAGGCCACCACGACTTCCTCTCTCATCTCTATATATACATACTACTATATATACTACTGTACACTTACACTACATACAATATTTCATATTTATTTGTATAAAAGCAAATATTAATATAGTTACTTAGTTTTAATTTTATTTTTTAAATTACTACTAATTTATGTATTACTGTATATTTTGTTTTTGTGGACCCTTGTTGTTGACGCTGGATGTTATTGGCATGAAAAGATTTAATAATTAGGCGGGATGCTTTCTTGGTGATCGCTAAAATGCACAACGGTCGGTAGGAAATGGGAAAAAACAGGGCTCACCTTCCTCACAGTCGTAGGAGGCTTCCTCTTCTTTCACTGACACTTCGATTCGCACCTTTAACTTCTAATCTCCAATTGTATTATTGATGTAATAATGCAATTAGCCATTATGTATTCGGACTGACTTAAGCACCGGTGAGATGGTTGGGGGGAGGAAATATGGCACTTGACAGATTTAAAGAAGGACGGATAATACCGTTGTGCACTACAACGTCTCTTACCATTTTAGCCTAAACACCTGTTCTCTTATAAAGAAATAAATAATAATAATATAGCAAATTACCTAGAAGTGACACTCATCCATTAGAGATGTTATGTTTTATTATCATTTAACATTAAGCAAAATCATGATCAGGGTAGTCTTTTCTATACATATAATATGATGTAAATCTAACGTGTAATATGTAATCTAATCCGTACTTTTTAGATTTGTATTAAAAAATGTCACAGATGTCTAGAAATAAGTAATTAGAGATATTTCAATTAATTTTAGACATGTCTGTCTGCTTATATGAACACGCATCACGGCTAAAGTACTGCGTTCATGATAAAACCTTTTCAACAAACTCATAGACCGTATCTTTGAGTAACATTTAGTCTTTGATTTATTAAAATCGGTTCATTCTATCAAAAGTTATTGTAATTTTAATGACGTCGCGACTTAAGTATGAGAGAAAAGTAGATAATATTCAGACTTAATACGTTCAGTCATTGTTTTGTATATCAGGTTCCACACGGATAAAGTCACGGGCACAGCTAGTAAATATTAAAAAGATTAAGTACGCTCTTGATTTATCTAGTGTAACTTACATCCTTGTTACTACAATGGAACTTTTACCGATTGTATGATAATACGCAAGTTGAAACAGACTCAAGGCTTACGTATTTTCCCGTTATATGCAGGTTGCGTGTCTTTCTGTTCGTCATAGTTGTTGATTAGGCTAAAAGGACAAGGTGTTAGGTAATATTTGGGTTGTGTATCCACATACATATATGTATATAAAAGTGATTTAAAAAAACAACATTTTTTTTCCTAAACCCGCACTGATATTTCGTCGAGAAATCTCTTAACAATTTTGAGATCGCGCACTAAAATCATCTACTTTCCGTATAAATAAATACAGGATTTTTTTTGAAGTTACAATTCTTTTGGTGCGTTAGGGAAAAATGATGAGAGTAAATTCTTACGATGCGCGCGCACACTGTCACGAAAAATCGACACCCTGAAGTTACACGATGCGCGCGCACACCGTCACGAAAAACCGACACCCTGAAATTACACGATGCATGCGTACACTGTCACGAAACGACTCCCTGAAGTTAGCTATAGTCAACATTTTGTTTCTTTATATTTGTTGTTTGAATCTCTTAGTATTAAAACTTTCAATGTATATTATATAACTTTCTTCTATTGTTAGTGTCGTTTTTCCTACAAACATAGAATAAGGCGAAAGATAAAATTTTTGAAAAGATTTTTATCTTGTTACACCAAAGAAGTATAACTCCTAGCGCGTGTACATAAGTACACACACACTTTTTTTTCTCCAACTGACTACGCTATTAACAATTTAGAGATCGCGCACTAAGATCTTCTATTTCCCATAGAAATATATACAGTTTTTTTTTTTTAGAATTTTCAATTTAGCAAACTGATAATCAGATTCTTAGAAGTGATATATGTTTTCGTAGTAAAATTGAACGTTCTACAAAAATTCCTTAGATCATTTTTCGATAGATCGACTCGTAAAAATGTGATACAAACAGAATATTAAATTGATGTTATAATTTCATTACGTGTTACATGCATCGAAAAATGATAACATATGTCGAGTGTTCAGTTTCCCACAAGATAATATCGTTAATTAGAATCAGATTTTTACAAACTTCATTACAACTGTACAATGTTACTATACTGTGTAATATCATGTAAACAGATGCATAATTTTATATATCTCACTAGCCAGTGCCCGCCACTTCGTTCGCGTGGAATAGAGACACTAACACGCAGCAGTTCTCAAAAGGAAAAAACATCCCGATTTTGAAACATTTTTCATCTGTGCTTCGCACCTATAGGTTTTAGCGTGATGATATATAGCCTACAACCATTCTCGATAAATGAGCTATATAACATTGAAAGAATTATTCAAATCGGACCGGTAGTTCCTGAGATTACCCCCTACAACGTCACGACGTCAGAATCAAACTGTACCTCTTTATAATATTAGTTTAGATGTATTTTAATACAATTAAACAAATATAGCAATCAGGTTTTTGGCGGGATCTTAGTCTCATGTAGTGGATTTTATATTTTATTCATAATCTTGTGTATTTTGACTCTATATACTCGTAATATAGTTAGTTTATTGTGCATAAGTGAAGTGAATGGAAAATCGCATCACGGAGCATGAAATTCTGAGATGCCACAAAAACTCCCTGGAAGGTTCTATCAAGGGATCCACCATCTTGTTAGAATATTGACTCACATGACGCTTAATATTGAAATGATCGTACGACGCTTGTAATATTATTGACTACGTGATAATGATAGTAATTATCTGAAAGATTGGTTGTCAAAAATAAAGTTAAGAATAAAAAAATATATAGCAATGCTTGTAATCCTACCTGATATAATAGAAACTATTTTAAAGCTTATTTTCCACTAATATTATTGTTTTTTTACGACTATATGATTGTATATAATTGACTGCACTATTTCGTCTGAATATGTTTTCATAAGTAGTGGTAGTATTAATATTCGTCCAATAGGACGTGCGAAGGAATTAATCCATACTGCCAATTCTGAAGTTGTCAATATATGTGGTTCTTGTATATTCTGTAGTGAGTTTTATTCTATGTTCAAGTTAATATAAAGGAATACTCGCCAAATCTTCTGTATAATATTTCTTAAATTTTTAACAATCTTCTTTATCTTAATTTTCAAGTCGTTTCTTTTCCCAATTCTAAAGTTGTTAGTAAGGATAGTTCTTATGTATTCTTTATAGTCAGTTTTCTTGTATGTCCAAGTTAATGTAAAGGCATAAACGCCAAATCGTTTATACAAATTTTTCAGACATTTTTTATCGTCTTAATCTTCGAGTAATCATAACAAAAAAATTGTTAAAATACCTCCAAGCGTGGAGTGGATAAGGTCAAAGATAGGTTTAAAATGATCAGGCCAAGTTAGGAGATCGATAATCAGGTATGTGTCTTGCGATTGTTTCAATGTTCCAACAAGATGGTGGCTCCCTTGATAGAACTTTCCAGGGAATTCTTGTGGAATCTCAGAATTCATGTTCCATTGTATTATTTTCCATTCACTTTATTTATGCACAATAAACAAACCATATTACATAAAACACCACCAATTTTACGTAACATAGAGTCAAGTAACACTAGATTATGAACAAAATATAAAATCTACTACATGACAGACAAAAATCTCGCCAAAGACTACGAGAAGGCACTTATGATCGTCAAAACTACAACTTTTACAAAACATAACATAACAGATTAATCAACACAAAGCCATAGACTTTCTGAACCTTAATAAATACATTAAAATACGTTTAATTTAAAGAATATATTACATTTCCCTTAAATATAATTAGTTTATATAGATAAAACAGATAAATGACTTTAATATAACGATAGAGTGTTTCTTCATAAATTATGAAATTATTTTTGACTATACATGCGCAAAATTATACCCGTAGTAACTTCAAAGCATACAACAAGCATGGCGAGATCCAGTTTACAACATATGGGCAAACAATTCGTTTATTGTGTAGCAGTATAACTTCCTTGTAAACCTCGGATAGAATCTACAATTAATATTAAAATACTAAAGTTGTAGCGGTAAAAGTAATTTTTGAAACACAAATACACTCTTTAATATATTCGTATAAAGCCACCATCATTAATATACACGCAACATATCGTCACGCGATTACAAAAATCGAGAGTGTTAATATTCAAAGACATCGATGATTCGTATTCGTAACGCAAACGAAATTATTTCATATCACTTAAAAATTAAAAGTCAGATTGGACCAACGCTTAGTTGTTTTTATGATTAATAATTTTCTGTATCCGATTATTTCGCTGTGGCTGTATGTTTAATATTCCTGTGCCTTTTACTAACAATAACATATCACTTGTCAATAAAAGATAAAATATTCGGAGTTTTAGCGGGTCTTGGTCTGTTATGTAGTGGATTTTATATTTTATTCACAATCTTGTGTCCTTTGACTCTATATTTTGTAATATTGATGATGTTTTACGTAATATAGTCCGTTTATTGTGCATAAGTAAAGTGAATGGAAAATAATACCACGGAGTATGAAATTCTAAGATGTCACAAAAACTCCTTGGAAAGTTCTAACAAGGGAGCCACCATCTTGTTAGAATATTGGCTCACACGACGCTTAATATTGAAGTGATTTCATGATGCTTATAATATTATTGACTACGCGACAATGGCAGTAATAATCTGAAAGATTGATTGCAAAAATAAAGTAAAAAGAAAAGATAAAATATTCGGAGTTTTTGGCGGGATACTACGTGTTATGCAGTAGGTTTTATATTTCATTCAGAATATTGTGTTAGTTGACTCTATATCTTGTAATATTAGTGATATTTACGTAAAATAGTTCGGTAATTGTGCACAAGTGAAGTGGATGGAAAATAATATTACGGAGCATGAATTCTGAGATGTCACAAGAACTTGTATTATTTTTGAACTTGTAGTATAACATACTTGACAATGACATTAATAATCTAGAAAATTGGTTGCCAGATAGAAAATTATTCAAAAAAATGTTCTTCGGATTTTATTGTTGCTGTAGTTTGTTCCTTGGAACGGGAAACGGACGGAAAACAGATAGCAAGATTAGGAATATGTAAAAAAAAATCCAGTCCAAGGGATTTATCATCTTCTAAGTACATAGATAATGAAATCTACAGAAGGCACATTGTATTAATGTAAAATTTAAAGTTAATCAAAGTTCAAAGCCTACTCGACAGTAACAGTGATAACCAAACAGATTGGTGGCTAAAACTAAATCTAAAAAGGTACCTTCCATCCAGAAGTTTATGTTTTTCAAATAATTATTTTTATATTTTCTATATCTACACATTAAATATTACTTGTTACTACAGATACAGACTAGCTGACGCGTGCCTACTTCGTTGGGCGGTGACATTTATAGAAAACTACTTTTTCTGATTTAAATATAAAAGTTAGACATATACTGTCGCTGAATTTTTTTTAGGCATTATCAAGCTGTACAAGTAGAACACAATCATGTATCTCTCATCGTTAAGGCAGCGTTCGTAAGAAATGTTTTCGTTCGACCGTTTTTTTCTCCGACTTACTTTGCAAATCCAACTATCACAACAAAGTCATTTTTCGGGTTAACATATAGCGTATGACGCTCACAAATAACGTGGGTTACTATTGGTAAAAGAATTTTCAAAATCGCTTTAGGAGTTCCTCAGGTTGCCCCCTACAACCTTACAAACTTCACATTTTTATAATATTAGTATAGATATAGGTATGTTAGTGTAGATTAAGTTAGAAGTACTATTTCCGGGAGAAAGGTTGAATCTAACATGAATACGAACAAAGCCTAAAGCTTGTTCAATCTAGTGGAATACCCAAAAGCCCTAGCTCTTTTGACCCTTAGAAACCAATATAACCAAGAAGCCAAAAGGTTCTGACATAACTTGCCAGGACAAAACCATTCCAAAGAACTCATCAGGGCATTCAACCAGCGATATGCTGGTAAGGCCTTGTCACTCGGTAGGAATCAATTACGAGTTTTAGTGAGAGCACTCACTGAACACTGTTGTCTTAAAAAGCACTTGTACAACATCGGTGTCCAGAGCACAAGAGAGTACTGATTTTGTGATAGTTCGGATGAGACTCCCAAACACCTCTTGTGTGAATGTGATCCACTGAAACCCACACGAAACCGAATTCTGGAAAAACACGTATTGCTTCCAGATGAGGTACAGATGCTCTTAAACAAAAAAGTACTGCAGTTCTTAAATGTTATAGGACTGGGCGGGGAGCTTTAGTAATATGGAGCGATCACAATAGATCATTATTGGTCGCAGTGATACAGGCATAGCCCCTTTTCCAGAATAAAAAAAAATAGTTCAATCTATATGACTATTTGAAAGAAGGATTTATCCTCTAATCTTCTGATTTATAAAAATCCAGTGTCACGATATTTATATACAATGAACTCCGAAACTACTCAACCGATCTCCATGAAAGTTAGCATTTATGTATAATTTGATTCAACTTGAGAAATATGGTCTTTATATCTTAATTACTGGCCTTAATATTTTTTAATTAAAAATTAAATAATTGTCAATGTTGATTATTGTTAATAGTTGTAAGTTTCATCAGTCTCGAACAGATGGCGCTTTAAACTAATTTGTCTACAGAAAAACGTAAGACCGACTCTCTTAGGTATTTCATGGATGGCGTTACGTATTAATTTTGAAAATAGTTTATCATAATTTTTATTTAACAAGTTATAACTGAGTCACAGCAACGTGTGGCCAGATCAGCTAGTATCTATACGTATAATGTAAATCGAACGTGTTTGTAATTTATTTAATTCTGTGAAAAAAAATTGTTTAAGGTGTCTAAGAATAAACATTTCAATAATTTTTAGAAATTTTTTATCTCTGTCGTTCTGCCTGTTTGAACACACATCACTGCTATAGTACTGCGTTCACGATAAAACCTCTCCATGGTAATCATAAAGCATATCTTTGAAAATAACTTTATTACATTCAGATGATTTTATTAATAAGTGTTTTTTAAATAAGGTTCTACACGGACGAAGTCGCGGGCACAGCTAGTATGTATATAAATGCCTGCTCATTCCCAATTTGGCGAAGCATGAAGATGTCTCAAACGGAACTGTACTAGCCAACATACTTTCTACAGCTTTCGAGCGACGTTGCATAATGGCCGCCGAGATGGTTTCCTTGTCAAAACCGTTCTGACGTAACCGTTGCATAAACGGCCTCTTTCCCTCGATCGATTGGCATCAATTCGATCCGTTGTCTCGTTCTAAATGCGAACGGTAGAATGAGACGCGCGATGTTTACGCTATTTAATTAATACGTTGGTTCAACTCGAATGATTTTTTAAATTAAAATTAAATTTGATTAAAAAAAATATATAATCAGAAGCAATTGGGTCATATTTAAAAATGCATTGTTTGTTTATTTCCGCGTGATAATACGAGTGTGAGTTTGTTTGTAACCCTTTAAATATTGAACCAATAATGACGAAATTTTGCATATTGGTTGTCAGAGCTACAGAAGAGAACATAGGGTATCCTCTATTTAGAAAAAAACTGCTCTTTATATTAGTGTGGCCAAAACTGAGTGCAAAAGTTAGTATAACATGTGTCACATATGTGTAACATATTTAACACTAGCTGTGCCCGCGACTTCGGCCACGTGAAACCTTATCTAGAAACAGTGAGTAATAAAGTATCTAAATGTATTAAGTCCATTTACTTATCTACTTTTCTCGTACTGAAGTCGCGTCGGGATTAAAAGTACAATAACTTTTGATAGAGTGGACCGATTTTAACGAAAGGAAGATTATATTATTCGCGACGATTTGCTTTATGATTTCCTTGTGTTATTAAATAAATCCAGTTCTTTAGCAATGATGCGTGTTTATACAAACAGATGGCTGTCTTGTTAGAATTTTCCAGGGAGTTTTGTGGCACCTCGAAATTCGTGCTCTGTGGTATTATTTCCCATCCACTACATTTGTGCACTATAACCGAACTATATTATGTAAAACACCACTAATACTACAAAATATAGAGTCAAATAACACAAAATATAAAATAAACTATATGACATTCTAAGATCCCGCCAAAAACTGGATTCTGAGTTGCCACAAAAACTCCCTGGAAGGTTCTACCATCTTGTTAGAATATTGAAATAATCATACTACGATTATAATATTATTGTACTATAACGTCCATTGAAAGAAAACATTGACAATAGCAAGTGCTTCTGCGGAGCCAAAACAAGAAAAAGAAGAAGAACAAATATGCCTGGAGTTTGTGGCGGGATCTTTTATTTTATTGTTGGCAACCAATCTTCCGGTAGATTATTTAATAACTAGACTTTTTTGCTACACCTTAATACAAGAGCCGGCAACGTTGGTAGCAGGTTAACGTTGTATTTTTAATGCGCATTTTGATTTAATTAACTTTGATTTATGAATAAGTTTAGGAACACTTTTGTTAACTTTTAAACGCATTTAAAAACATAAATTTATCACAGTCAGACACATTTTTTTATAAACAATCATATGCCCGCTGATATATTTAAATAGTTAGCAAAGAACAAATTTCCTTTTATTAAACATTATTGATATTAAGATTTCACAATATACAATGAAACAACGATAAACGTAAACTTATGACTTAGAACTGACACCTGAGCGGATGCAGTTGGGGGGCTCATCCCTTCATTGTACAGGTCCGGCGGACGAGGGGAGGCAGCTGGTGTGTACCCAGCTGCCTCTCTATAGGTAGGAGTACGGCGGCCACCTTCCGCTGGGCGGACCATTGGGGCGGCTATCTAAGGGGAATAGCTTAGAACGATCCCTTGCCGCCCCAACACTACGGTCTGTCGGTACTCCGTGGGGTTTTAGTCCGTGCAAGCCGGACATAACCCATCCTCTCCCCCGGGAGGGTGGGTATCCATAAGGAATTTCCCCACGTAAAAAAAAGGCCTGACGCCATCTTAAATATATGCGTCGATAACATACGCTGCCACAATTATCGCTATATTTATCGTGCAGCCATTTTTTTTTCAAAACGTATACGCTGTTGACCTGGAAATGTCTTTACAGCTTCGCCGAACTACTGAGGCAAGCGCTGAAAGCACTCAGCCGATTTGGGATTTTTCGGCGACTAACTCAGGGTACACGGCACACCTCGGCTTGCGCTGTCACCTGTTTTGTGCAAAAATCGCAATCTATCTGAGCTAAACTAAGCTATCTAGATATACGTATATGAGTTATTGAAACATGCGTGTGCCAAGCACGCGTGCCTCAACAACTCCTATATGTATTTTGTGTCGGAAAAATTCCTCTAAACTATATAGGATAGGATAGGATAGGGAAAAATAAGGGTAGAACTTTTTGTCATTTATTTCTCTGAAAAAGAAAAACAGCGTGTAAACGTGTAGGCGTGCACGTGTGTATAGGTGATGTGTGTGATGTTGTAGAAAGTTGAAATTTGTACTTATTTATATCTAAATATAATACTAATAAAATTACTTCTATTCCAACATGGTTTGAAATAAATTTTAATTCTATTTCCAAAAAAAATAGTATCAAGCACATTATTATCAATAACAAAAATGTCTTTCAATAATATTTCCATTTTAATAATTTTTTAAAGTTAGTGAAAAAAAAACATCCTAAAATTATTTAAAAATCAATATTTTTGTCTATAAAGGTACGATATGTATAAATAAACGCAACGCCCGCACGTTGTTCGGATGAATATAAAGATATATAAAACTGGCTTGATTGATTCTTTCCGATATGGCCTCTACCTATGTAGGCAATTTCGGCAATATCAAGTGTGACAAATACACGTCATAAATTTAATGCCAAATATTCAGTGTAACAACGTAGAATAATCTACAATATAAACATATCAACACAGATAAATTACCAAAAGGTGTCGTGAGTGGTACACAGATTATTTAAAAAAATATATTGGAAATATATACAAATTCGTTATCGAAACAGTTTTTAACTCTTAGACAATAGTTACAAGCAAGTGACAGTTGACGCTTCGACGCGATGTTTGACGCTTCGACGCGGTGTTCATATATTTTTCTTCAATACAATGGAGTATAAAAAGGTTTTAATACAACTTGAAAATAGTTATGATAAAGTAAGTCGTAGAAATGTTTATTTAGCTTAATGTAGGTTAGTTTTTACCTTAATTGATCCTGGTAGATGATGCTATGAACGGGTTCTAGGCTTATTTAAAGAAAAAGTCACATATAATTTGGTTATATGTTTGAGTGAGTCCGTGGATAGTTTGGATTTACAATTGGAAACGGTAGTTGTGGGTCCAATCGAGTGTCAGTTTTATTAATTTTTTTCGCGTTTAAAAATACAATTGAAACCAGTTATAACCAATTTGGTGCAGACGAAGTTGCACGGATCAGCTAGTTATGAATAAAATATAAAAACCACTACATGACAGACTAAAATCCCGCCAAAAACTTCCTTCAGGCATATTTTAAAACAGCAATATTATAGGTGCATATTCTGAAAACATTGTTCGACATTCGCGATTATATCATATCGACATTTAACCGGAGTAAAAAATCGACCACGATGATATTCATTGTTATAAAACTTTAAAATCAAGACCGTAACTAAAGCGACGAATTTAAAATGGCGTGACGACAATAAAATCCACAACACCTTCTGGTTTAAACAAGTAAAGCGTCAAACCACAAAGGCGGGTTGTTTATAACACAATATCTTGTTCGGCTTTGTTCGCTACAAAGTCGTTTTGACATATTTCTATGAAAGAGTATTTTGAAGTAAAAATTTTGTAGGCGCGTTCAGCGGTATTTTTTGACAGGAGATTGTGGTATCCTTAAATACTATTGGTAATGTGGATTGAACAGTTGTGTCACTGACTTAGTTATATTTGTTTTCGCTCCACGATTTATCCCTAATATTCTACTTTTTTTTTAATATCATAGGAGGCAAACGAATAGACGTGTCACCTGATGTTAAATGATCACCACCGTCCATAGACACTTGCAACACCAGTGGAGTCGCAAGTGCGTTGCCAGCCTGTGTTTTGGGAGAGAGGGGAAGAAGAGAGGGGCAAGGTGAGGAAAGGTGGGCCTCCGGCGCTCTCACTGACCGAACGAAATGTAACAATGTAAGCGCCGTTATTTTACGTTGGTTTTCTGTGAGAGGGTGGTACTACCCGGGCGAGCCGACCCATTCATGCTGAAGCCAGTAATAGCTTCAGCGTGCTCTACCACCTACTCGAGTGAAACGTGTTTGTGGCCCCTTTGAAAAAGAGACGGAGTATGACTGATCTAGAGTTACGCTGAAGCTATTACTGGTTTCAGCATAAATGGGTTGGCTCGACCGGAGTAGTATCACCCTCTCGCAAAAAACTGACGTGAAGTGACAGTGATTACATTGTTGCGTTTCGTTCGGCCAGTGAGGCTCACCTCTCCTCACCTTCTCCCTCTTCTTATCCCTTTCTCCCCCTCACTCCTACTCTCCCACAACATAAGCTGGAAACGCACTTGCGACTCCTCTGGTGTTGCAAATGTCTATGGACGGCAGTGATCACTTAAAATCAGGTGACCCACATGTTCGTTTGCCTCCTATAATATAAAAAAGCATACCACGGCTTCGATCGGCAACTGTTTACTCAGTAACTCAATACTAGCATCTGTTTTTGTATTGTAATATGTTTGCCGTCAGACAAAGAGACGTCACTTCACATCTGTTTATAACTAATATCAAAATAACAACTTCTTACCAATTAAATATGGACATATATAGTACAAATAAAAAGCGGACCTTGGCACCAAACCGGGAAATCGCTAGGAAGAAGAAGAAGATGTATAGAACAAATAAAAAGACAAACCAGTTTTTAAAATTCCCGTCTCTCTGTCTATTTGTTCCGAATAATCTCCGAAAAACTGGTCTGATTTTGACGGGACTTTCGCTGGCAGATAGGTGATGGTATAAGGACTTATGCTTAAGATATTAAAGGTAAACCGCGCAAAAACCAAGTGCGAGTTTAAATAGGGTTCCGCATAAATATTCTAACCTTTAAACGAGCAATTCTTGTATATGTTTATATTGTTATATATTCAGGATCTCGGAAATGGCGTCAGCGATTTCCGTCGAACTTAGTATGTAGGTGGTTTCGGGGACGATAAATCAATCTAGCTAAATTTAATTCATAGAAGACTATTTTTTAACTGAGTTATCAGGCAATGAAAAAACATAGCTAGAATATAAAGGTAAATTTCGCCGCCGCTGTCAAAACAAAAATAGCTCAGATGGAAATCGGCTGCTTCGAAAATTCGTCTAACCCCAGTTAGAATTCGAGTGACAGAAAAAGAGATATCTTATTAAAAAAATTTTTTGGTAAAAAGATGCTAATTTTGTGAGGCAAAAATAACAGTTGATTTTAATTGAAAAATGTTTTTTAATAAACGGAGGTAGGCTCGGTCGTCCAGGTATAATGTTATACTGAACAAAGTTTGCGGAATTCCACGCAAACGAAATTGCAGGTAACAATTCGTTGAAAAAAGTTAAGTAACCGTTTCTTTAAATCCAAAGGGGTATATTTTTATTTAAATTTGTAAAAGTGTACTGATTATTCGAAGAACACTTTCCTCGACGAACAAAACACTTGAGTTCTCATGTTTTATCAGTTTTTATGTTTGTTTCAATCAGTGAAACTACGATTTTCACCCAACGCCGACCGTTCCCACGTTCTGACGTGCCTACATCATATCGTATTGTATTTTCTAAGCCGTGTTGTTGCGACCGTGCGAATTTTGTGTGATGTATGAATTTTATGAAAGTTCCGTGTACTTATTCTTCTTCATACCGTTATCCTACCTAAGTAGGGTCGGCACAACATGTTTGTCATGTTGTAAAGTATTATTTGGTTTTATTTTTACGATCGGCAGCCTGCCTGACATCAGCTTCGGCATCGTGGACCAATTACTTGGGGCTAACACTAACACGCAACGGAAGCTCTCAAAAGGAAAAAACAAACTTTGAAACATTCTTCATTAATGCTTCGCTCCTCTATAGTTATATAGCGATGATATATATTAATCCTTACAAATGTCAAGCAATTGTAACAGGGAGCTCTCGTATGATTACCAGAATAGACTTCAGCTCGCTACCTCAGATTATATTCAGTGGTCTTGTCATACCGTTTAGTACGGACGTAAAGGACCTTGGTTTACACATTGATGCCATATTGGATTGGAGAACTCATATTTCCAGGGTTAGTCAGAAAGTGATTGGTACTCTAAAGTCTCTTTATCGCCTGAAAAATTTTCTCCCGGTTAAAATGAAAACCATGCGTGCAATCTATAATATTCCCTATAATTGACTATGGTGATGTGTGCTTTTACGAATTGAACGCTGACCTTCTTAACAAACTTGACAGATTACTCAACAATTGGATTCGATTTGTTTTTAATCTTCGTTAGTATGATCGTGTATCGAGCCATCGTTCACAGCTGAATTGGTAGCCTTTTTTTTTTTTTTTTTTATTGTAGCACGGCAAAGTGACTGCACTATGCCTGATGGTAAGCATAGTACAATCCAAAAATAATAGCGACCACCGATTGACACACTGTCCATCGCCAGTCGCCACTATCATGCCGGCCTGTAAAAAGTTGGATATGCACAGGCTGATCCCGAAACGCGACCCGTAGAAGCGAATCACTATTACGGGCTTTTTCGCCATATACATGGTGGTTGCGACCCAGTCGGGTTGTACAACCCTACCACCCTGCGCCATTGTCGGAGTTTGCGGGCTCTCTGACAACTTTGTATTCTCTTCGATTTTCTCCGAACATTCCCTCTTACTTAACTCCACATTTTCAGTTTTAATGCTCTAATCACAACCTTAACCTTCGCTCTTCTAATAATCTTATTCTTTGCTGTCCTATCCATACTTCCGGACTTGTACATTCCTCTTTATTTACCCAATCTATTCTCCTATGGAATGCGCTTCCTTATGAAATCAGGATGTCATATACCCGTTTCAGTTTTCAAGTCGGTGTACGTCGGCATTACCAGTGTCATTATGCATTGTCTGGTTAATGCTGTATTTAGTACTTGACTTATACTTTTATCTATTATGTTGATATGTATGTATGATGTTTTTATGTGTATGTATTGTAAATGTGTAGTATATCGGTTAATATTTTATTTATATATTGTGATATTAAATAGGTTAAACATAATTTTATAAAAACCTCGCCTTTTACACCTACCAACATTTATCTCTGCATCACCTAATGGTTGACTGGTAGAGAATGCCTTCGGTCTTTAAATCAGTCATTTGTGTATTTAACG
>JACEII010000073.1:1068451-1100075 GCA_014332785.1 Antheraea mylitta | reverse complement strand
GCCTGGGTGAATATGCTTTCGGCGGGGCGTACAGCATCCAAGAGCAATGCTCGCGCGCCACTCTGGACGGACACCTACGTGTTAATACATCTGTTTAAAATGAACGCCGCACGCCCCGCCATGCTCGACACTTGATTTGAGCGTCCACTATGACCGTACATTTACTACTGTATTCAGAGCGGTATGCCGTCCAAAACAATTGCCAGTCCTATTCTCTCTAGACAGATGCGTTATGCAAGATACATTGCGAAACATTTTTATCAAATTATATATTACTGTGCCGCGTGACACATACAAGGAAACGTATTGTGCAATATTTATTTATTAATCCTGACATTTAACTTTCATTTCTGTGGTGGGAATTCGGAGTTAATAATTTTGCTAACTACGTGAGCCATCCCTCGAAAATCATCATGCCTTTAAGAGACCCATTGCAGATCTCTTCCCGAAAGAAAACGTGAGCATAATCATCCTGGCAAATTCCAAGTAATCGACAATTCTATATTGGTCCCATATACGTTAGTAAATACAAGAACATTACTCAGATTCAGGTTTCCTTGAGATGTTTTTTTCTCAGTCCAGTCGATAAATTAAAAGATATTAAGAATTTCCTAAAAAATCGTTAATTCTGGCCAGGGTTCGGTTATGTAGATACTTGGTCATCATGACTTATGACACGAAGAGAAATGTTTACGCATAAACCGATTCCCGTTTACTTTGTTGGGCATTATAAATTCACCAACAGTCAATCGAATCGAAAAGTCAGACAGCCTATGTATGAAAAATTCCACTCCAAACGCTTTTAGAGTTTCCACTGCTTGATACCGTTAGCCCAAAGTAACTATTCCACGCGAACTAAGTCACGGGAAGAGGCTAGTCAGCTATAAAATACCAAAAGTATTTTTCAAAAGAAAAAATAAAATAACATCAAGTCCTTTGTTCCCAAAGAGACTCAACGAAAGTCTACGCCGCGCGTCGACGTGACGAAGAAGTAGGAGTTCACAATTCGTCCACGAAAATGTATCTACCTGTTTTCGATAGTCAAAAACTCTAATGCTGACTTGCTTCACCTATCAATCAATTTAGGCAGACATTTAAGAGATCTAGCGACTATTAAAAAGTTTAGTTTTAAGAATTTGGACTCGCAGCATAATTTATTTATTTTTTTGGAAAACTATTAATTCGTTATTGGAAATCAGCCGCTACGTAAATTTCACAGCTATAGCCCTATAATCTTCACATTTTTGTCATGTTTTGGGAATATGGTAGAAATGTAGGGTAGGGTTGCCAACCGTATTATGATATATAGTATTTATTGTACTATATTTCGGGTCGGCGTACTATATACTGTTGAAGTAATGTATAGCAAACAAAACTACTATATTTTCAACACCCAATGAAATCTAACAGACGAATATTTATATTTACAAATAATTAATGCGACTTTTCATTAAATTTTGAGTGAGACGAGTTCGTGTAGCCGAATTCCGTATTCCAAACGCATCTACAATCTTTTGTTTTTGACACCTACTGATCTTTGCTCTCTAAACTTACTGGAGGCGCTGGCAGCATGTCAAAGTTGTCAATATCAATCTAAAATTCAATGCAAGAAACGTGATACTTTTATTTCAGGCAAAACATTATATTAATAAATAAGTAACAAATACATCTTTGTCTGTTTTTAATTTTTTCCATAAAATACTAATTTTTTAAAAGTTGTACTATATATTTTGTAACTTATTTTGAAAATTACTGTATCTCGCTGAAAAAATGTTGGCAACCCTAATGTAGGGAGTCCATCGAAACCGGATGAATTTTGAAAATGGCCTATGAAAAAAAGTCTGCTAAATTAATTTCTTTTCAATATAACTATATACAACATATGTAAATACACATTCGTTTTCACAATGGAATTCTTTTAAATCCGTCTTTAGGACCGCATTCCAATGTTACTCAACACAATGTTATACAACATATTTTATTTCTATAACCATTTACCGTTATTATAAGTCCAGTGTGAATGCGGCTTTTGACGCATACAGCAGTTATCGACGTGTGTTGACCAAAACGCGATGCAACTTAAGGTGACGTAAGAATAAATGAGAGTAATTTATTTTAGATTTTTTTTGTGTCACTTACTTATTTGTTTATATGGCTAAATAGCGTATTTATTTTTTATTATTGTCTATTTGTGAATACTCTATTTGTGGCTGCAAGGTTAAATTTATGTGGAAAAGTGCAGCGGACAAAAATTTGCTACTTTGCACCACCCGGGAAAGAGGTCATAAATTTACTTATAAATAAGCAAACACAAAACAATGTCTTGTCAATTTTTGTCCGTTTGTATGTCACTGAACTCCTCCTAAACGACTAGACCGATTTGAATGAATTTTTTGTGAATGTTCAGATGGATTCGAGAATGGTTTAGATTCACAATTGGACCCAGTAGATGGCGCTGCGGTTGAGTCTTAGGATTTTTTTATTATCAAGGCAGGATAACGTCTGCCGGGACCGCTAGTATACATATTAAATAAATCCTACACGTTATACGAGTATAATAACTGTTACAAAATCTCCTATTCAATTTGGAAGAGTTCTCTGTATTATCTTAAAAATCTAAGGTTCGATGCTAATTACGTTAAATCTCCTTTTCAATAAAAAAAAAAACTATTATTCAAATGGTTTTATTAAGTGACGAAGTCCTGAGGTAACCAACATTAAAAAAAAACCACCAAATTAATAATTATTTTTTTAAGTCTGTCAAAAAAGTGTCTATAACTATATGTCATCTATATTTAAGAGACAGATTTCTTGCCAAACTCGAGTTATTATCACACATCGAGTTATTACATAATTATATTTTTATTTACTAAAAATATTTTAGTCGAAATAAGAACTTGCCCTTAAAGAGATTTCACTGTTGCACCAGTGTATGACAACTGACAGCACACAAATATCTTGCGTCCCTTTCCCACTCCCGTAACATGTATATACCGTTCCCTTCTAACCCGTTAAATGTCGTTGACTTTAATGCAAGTGTGATTATTTCCCTAACGTAAGGTAACTTATATGCTATTTGCTTATAATACTTTTAAGTTGTAACTTAGCGGATAGTAAGTACATTCTAAGCTACATAATTTCTCTTAATGAGTATTGACTATTTTAAATTACTCAAAGCAACTCAACATTTAAATTCCTAATTCTGATTATAAGCTTCTCTCTAATTAAATAATTCGAGGAATTCTCAAAACTAATCTATACTAAGTTTATTAACCTGGATTGTTTGTTTGGTTTTTTTTCTCGATCTGACTACGCTATTGACATACCAAGGTCTGAACAGCTTCACCGGACTACTAAGCGCATAAGACACTCAGCCGATTTTGTTTGTTTGGTTGAACGCCTCAGGAACTACTAATCCGATTTGAAAAAATATTTCATTGTTAGATAGCTCATTTACCGAGAAATGCTATTGGCTATATATTAAGCTAAGATCAAGAGGAGCGGAGCACCAATAAAGATTTTTTTTTAATCGGGGTGCTTTTTTCTTTTGTGAGGTTTTGCTGCTTGTTAGTGTTAGCCTAAAGTAACTATTCCACGCGAACGAAGTCGCGGACAAAAGCTAATCTATACTAATATTATAAAGCTGGAGGGTTTGTATGTTTGGTTGAACTCGCTAAAGTTGCTAAAAATCCGCGGGAAGGTGTTGG
Organism: Antheraea mylitta; assembly: GCA_014332785.1. Taxonomy (NCBI): domain Eukaryota; kingdom Metazoa; phylum Arthropoda; class Insecta; order Lepidoptera; family Saturniidae; genus Antheraea; species Antheraea mylitta. Next base: position 1,096,368 of record JACEII010000073.1, on the reverse strand, counting down.
AGAGGGTCTTGGCGGTGTCCCTAGATTCAACAGCCTGCCGCACGGTGTCATACGAGAGGCTCTCCGATATTTCGGAGTGCCTCCGTACCTGCGGCGGCTGTTGGAGGAGTACCTGGAGGACAGGGAAGTCGCCTACGTCGACGGCGATGGGCGGATGGTCTGGCGGGCTACAAGGCGGGGCGTTCCACGGGGATCGGTTCTGGGGCCGCTCCTGTGGAACATGGGCTACGACTGGGTGCTCCGCGGCGCGCTCCCATATGGAGCGCGTCTAATCTGTTACGCGGATGATACTTTAGTCGTAGCCCGGGGGGACTGGAGCGAGGTAGAGCGCCTGGCCACGATGGCCACAACTCTCGTGGTCAGGCGCATAAGGAGGTTGGGCCTCAGGGTGGCCCTCGAGAAGACCGAGGCCATACTTTTTCATGGGCCTCGGCGGGGGCCACCACCTGGGGCCCACATTATGGTGGAGGGCGCTCGGATCAAGGTGGGTGCCCACATGAGGTACTTGGGCCTCACCCTGGACGGGCGCTCGCGGTTCGAGTCCCACTTTGCGGGGCTCGGGCCGCTAATTGCTAGGGCGGCGGCGGCATTCGGCTGGTTGCTCCCCAATATTGGGGGGCCGGGTGCCGGGTGCCATCGACTCTTCATGGGAGTCGTGTGGGCGATGGCCGCTTACGGGGCACCGGTCTGGGCTGACGCCCTCGGTGCCACCAACGTGCGCGCGCTGCGCAGTACACAGCGTACGGTGGCACTGAGGGCAATCCGGGCATACCGGACGGTGTCATCGGCAGCGGCCTTTACGCTCGCCGGCTCCCTTCCCTGGGAGCTGGAAGCTGGGGTGCTCGCCGCCATGAATTCATACATGATTCATACGGAGGCGTAGTGGGGAGCCTCCGGCTCCCAGTGAGATAGAAGTTAAAAGGCGGGAGTTACGGGAGGGGGCTATAGGGAGGTGGATGCAGGACCTGGCGGACGCGCACTTCGGGAGGAACACCGTCGACGCCGTCCGCCCGGTCCTGCGGGAGTGGATTGGGAGGAGATGGGGCTCCCTGTCGTTCAGGCTGGTGCAGATGCTGACCGGACACGGTTGTTTCGGGTGGTACCTGCACCGGATCGCTCGCAGGGAGCCGACCGCCGCCTGCCATGAGTGCGGCGCTGAGGAAGATACCGCGCAGCACACTCTCTCTGAGTGTGCTGCGTGGGAGGTGGAGCGCCGCACTCTGGTGACGGTGTTAGGAGAAGATTTGTCGCTGCCGAGCATGGACGAGACCACGTGGCGAGCAGTGGCCTCCTTTTGCGAGGAAGTCATCTCGCAAAAGGAGGCAGCGGATTGGGCCCGCGAGACGGACCCCTCAGTGGCCGTCTTCGCCATCGGAGGACCGGCAGAAGGAGGCGGCGCTTTGCCCTACTCCTCCTGCCCCCGTAGCCGGACCTGAGGGGATGTAGTCGGGGGGCTCATCCCCTCATGGCACAGGTCCGGCGGACGAGGGGGGGCAGCTGGCGTGTACCCAGCTGCCTCTCTATAGGTAGGAGCCCGGCGGCAACCTTCCGCTGGGTGGACCGATGGGGCGGCTATTCAAGGGGAATAGCGTAGAACAATCCCTTGCCACCCCAACATGAAGGTCTGTCGGTACACCGTAGGGTTTTAGTCCGTGCGAGTCGGACATAACCCATCCTCTCCCCCGGGAGGGTGGGCATCCATAAGGGATTTCCCCACGTAAAGAAAAAAAGGAACTATTTTTCCGATTTAAAAACTTATTTCAGTGTTACCTCATTTATCGAAGAAGGCTAGCGCCCTTTGATAATTGCCGCCAAACAAACCGCGCCTGCTCCTAGGTTATTTTTTAAAATGTTGTATTTAATAAAAATGAATATATATGTATTAAAATAAGTAAACAGTCATTATTTTATGGAACAAATTTCTAATGGTTTATCTTTCCATTGTGATATAGCTGATTCCTGTCGTGATTTGTTTTTATACAAAACAATTTGGAAGTTTTACGTCTGCCAGGCGTCCCATGACGGGTCAATTTTTTTCTAAGTCCGCCTACGAAACCCTTGAAGTTAAAAATCTGTAATCAAACACCTGTTGGTGTGTTCCGGCTGCCGTAGTTAAAGTCGAGTTCCTCTAGATTTATCTTGTTTACCATATTAGCTCACATGGTCATTTATCACCAGGTGAGATTGTGGTCTGACGTTAAAACCTATACCGTGTTATTACAAAAAGTTAAATACGTATTAAATACTTGCTTTAGAAAAGTTTGGGTACCTGCGTATTAAATGCAGTGCGCTCGCCGATCGTTGGGGCAGCAAGTTTGCGTAATCATTTTTCGCAACTCTAACCTAACTTAAGCAAAACGAGATAAAAGAGCAAGATGACGAACGGTCGGCGAGCGCAGTGCATTTAATACGAAAGTACCAGGATGATCAAAGATGTTTTTGTTCTTAAACAATCTAGGAAAATATAAATAACAAAAATATAATAAAAGGAAAAATTAACAACCAACCCTCAAAATGTCTCTGCCTAGGATTGGTAAGGCTGTCCCGACGAAAGGTGACAATATGTCACCCCGCAAAAAATGAGAATCCAAACCTTTTTACAGCAAGTAAACTTTTTTTATAATAACTCCGGTAAAGTGTCTATAAAAAAATCATTTTCGCACGACATAGAGTCTTAGTGTTAAAATAGAAACTCACTAAATTTTATTCCGATAGATGCGCTATAATTGAGTTATTTATTTATTTAAAAAATAACCCGGAATTGTATTAAATTTTTACTACTTAAGGACATGGAATGAGATATATACAGGAGATGTGCAAATAAAAAGTGAAAATATATTTTCCAACTGTTATCTCAAAGCCCGTATAATAATAACGCAATGACTACATTCCAAATCGTTTCTAGGAGTAAAGAAAAAATAGCCTATTTACTCCACTAATTGTTATGTTACTACCATATAATCTATGTATTATTAGTTTTCGGGTAAAGACCCCTATAAAAGTTAATTTATATAAATACCTATTTAATACGTTGTCATATGAATATATACTTATATACATAAATACAGTTATACATAATATACTTAATATTTATATAGTTATTTTTTTTTTTCAAAATGACTACGCTATTGACCCAGCAAGGTCTTAACAGCTTCACCGGACCACTAAGGTGAGCGCTTAAGGCACTTAGCCGATTTTATTTTGGCAACCAGCTCAAGGGTGCATGGCACACCTCGGCTTGGCTGTTGCCTGTTGCATGCAAAATCGAGACCTATCTTAGCTAACCTAGGTAACTTCATATATATGTATGAGTTGTTGAAACGTATATGTGTACCAAGCATACACGCCTCAACAACTCCTGCATATATTTATTATCGGAAAATTGAGAGTTTTTCAGTTCGATAAGGGAAAAAAAAGGAAACCCTTCTACTTTCATTTGTAAGCGTGTAGGCGTGCACGTGTGTGGGGGTGATCGTGTAGTGTTGTAGCGGTGATGTATATTTGTGTGTCACCGTATCGCGCAAGCAACGCACTCAAGGGCTCCCTACCGAGGGATCGAACCTAGGCTTGAGCCGCTGCCGTGGGAGGCCTAATCGGGTGTACCATTGTTATTATGATCTTATTATTATATAGTTTTATTATTATATACTTAAACCCACTTGGCCACAATAGAAAATTAGCGCTCGTGTCACTTGTAAATATGGCAGCCAGCACGTGCTGAATTGTATCCCTTTGCAGTAAAACCGTGGCATAATTTTAATAGATCTAATGAAAAATTGAAAATGTTAAAAGTCGGCTAAGAAACAGACGAGGGGGATGTTCTTAACCGTTCCCCCACTGCCTATGTATATAGAGGTATTAACTCATTCCCGCGACTTCTTCTGCGTCGTTCTTCGTCGTTTAAATCGCAATTGTTTTGTTGTTTCAAAGGAATTATTTCCAGCTGTATTGATTTTATTTAAATTTTCTAACAATTGTAATTACTCGATAGTACCTTCCTAGTACTTCTAATTTACATACCCCGATTTCTCTCGAAATTATCTCTGTAATTTTTTTTTTTTTTTTTTTTATACCATAGTAAGGAAACGAACAGGGGGTTGATCTGATGCAAAGTGATCACCGCCGTCTATAGACACGAGCGACTCCAGGAGAAACGCAAGTGTGTTGCCAGCTTGTGTTTGAGGGGAATGGGAAGAGGTGGACAGGGATAGGGAGAGGGGAGAGAAGAGGAAGGGTAGGTGGGTCTTCAGCGCTCTCGCTGCCCGATCGAAAGGCAACAATGCAATCACTATTACTTCATATGGGTTTCTTTGTGTCGGGTGGTACTACCCCGGACGAGCCGAACCATTCATGATGAAACCAGTAATAGCTTTAGCGTGGCTCTACCACCTTATCATAACACTAGCTCTTATGGAAAACTTTCATGATTCACATATTAGACTAACACTGAACGAAGATAAAATAATTCAATACTATTATATCCTTTTTTCTCAATCGATCTCCTTGGTTTTTTTTTGTAGTTATTGTGTTACTAGTTCGCGCGATATAGTGACACAAAATCTTACATCACTGCAACAACATTACACATATCACTCTCACACACGTGCACGCATACACGCTTACACATGAAAGTGGAAGGGTTTTGTATCTTTTCCTTATCAATCTGAAATAAATATAAGCATATATATAAGAATTGTTGAGATATGTATGCTTGGTACACATATATGTTCCAACAACTATGAATAGTTACCTTGGGTTAGTTTAGATAGGTCGCGAATTGCACGTATTAGTCAACAGCCCAAGCTGAGGTGCGCTGTGCACCCTTGAGCTAGTTTTTAAATAAAATCGGTTGAGTGCCCTAACCTTTTTAATTTTTTTTTACACGCCTTAACCACTCGCTTTAGTAGTCCGGTGAAGCTGTTAAGACCTTGTCAGGTCAATAGCGTAGTCAGAGAAAAAAAAGTCTTACTAGATTTAGTGATTTGGTGTTATCAATAAAGAAATCTAGAAACGCTTAATTTTTTAACTATGAATTATGAATACACTAGCTGAATCAGCGGACTTCATCCTGTCAACCTTGACACATTTAAATACATACACCTTCGTCGTGAATCACTCTATCTATTGGTGAAAAGGGGTCATTGTATTACGTAAGCACTGATGGGGAAGGGGTCCTTTATTTGCTTATTTTGACGGCATAGGGGGTTCGAGGGGTCTGGATAATGATTACGTCAACAACGACAATATTGTTCGGTGTAGTATGTTTACATAAGGTGTCAAGAAATGGCGCTTGTTAAATCAATACGCGAGTAAAGGGCGGTGTCAAGACTCGCATACACTGACGTATAAGGCACAAACATGTAATTAGTTTTAAGTTGGATCGCTCCGTCGTCAAGTGCGCACGAGGACACCCACAAGATCTTCGCGACACCGCTTGTCTTGCGCGACGATGCGCCGCAATAGTGCCGCCGCGTCGACTGTGACGAGTCGACGACCCAAGAAGGGCCTTCCTAAGGTCCCTCAAGAAGCCGTTGTTGTTCAACATCAACTAACCACCAGCTTGCCTACGGACTCCGATGATTCCGGCATAACGAAGACCTCCGCTACGACCACTGAAGTCTGCCCCAGGGAGCCCCCGATTGATTCCGAGCCCGATGAGCCGCAACAGCCGCTGCCCGTCGTAGAACCTTCAACGATGGAGCTGTACGAGAGTGACAGTGTCGCTTTCGCCCGATTAATTGTAATCGGGACGCCATCGGAGAAGATGAAGCGATGGATAGCGCTGTATTTGCGGCTAATCAAGGATGAAGCAGAAGATTATGAACCCGATTTCTACGATACGATTGCCGTGAAGACAGCCACATTAGGACTGAAACCCCCTGAGATTCCGCACTCCCAGGCTGGCGTGATCAACAGTCTAGTAAGGGCTGCGCGCCATGAGTTGGAAAAACCCCAAAAAGGCGTTACCGCAACGAAAGCCTCCTACGCTGCGATAGCAGCGCCACAGCAAAAGTCGCCCGAACCCACGGTACCCGCAAAGAGCGTTACCGTTGGAAGAGCACTCAACAACATTAGATTCCCAATAATTACTGTTGAACACCTACCTCAATGGAAAAAGCATTTTCAACAACTGGCAAAACTGTTGAAGGTGCCTAGACCGCCTGCTAAACTAGTGAAGGGAGTAATTAACTTCCTCCCTACTAGCCAAGAAGATGATCTTATCATCCGTGACTATCTCCGGAAGATGGAAAAAGAAGAAGGCGTGAGATGGTCCGCCCCCGCACCTACCGCCCACAGCAGCCCAATAACAGTAGTCGAACAAGAAAGCTCGGACGAAAGAAAGCCAATGTACATCATCACAGCAACCTCAGGAAATGTTACCCCGGGAACGCTTCCCGCCTTTTGTTGTGGAGTGTATGCCCAGATGGGCAGAACACCTCAAGCAGCTGGCAGCCAAGACAGGACGCGCACCGAATGCTCGCCCGTACGGGAAGGGTGTCCGCTTCTTCCCGATGGACGCCCAGGAGAGTGCTATTATAAAAGAATACCTCGCCGAATTAGAGCGAGTTGAGGGGGTGAGTTGGTTTACATACTCACCCCTCTCTAAACGCAGCTTTAAGGTCGCAATACGTGGCCTCCCCGAAGAATCAAGCCTAGACGACATCGCCGAGGCCCTTCAAGAGAAAGAGCTGCACCCGGAATGCGTCCGAGAAATTAAGGGAAAAGGAGTAAGATTGGGGAGCATCTACTTCTGTTCCCTAAAAAGAACGCCAGATGTGACAAAGATCTACGCGATCACAGAAATCACTTACATGAGTGTGAAGATAGAAGGATGGCGTGGGAAGAGAGGCCCGGCACAATGCACCGGTGCCAGCAGTTTCGGCACTCTTCTCACAACTGCCACCGTCCCGTCGCATGCGTGCGATGCGGTGGTCCTCACTTCGCGCACCTATGTAAGCGCCCACTTGAAGAACCGCCCACCTGCGCTAACTGCGGGGGGGCCCATCCCTCCAACAACCGGACTTCATGCCCGGTATATAAGAAGGAGCGAAGAAACCTGAGAGCAGGCACTGTCGCCCGATCACGTGGTGCCGGAAAAGCGAGGGCGCCTGTTACTCAAGCTCAAGTGAAGGTCGAGGAGTCGGCGACGGGAAGCCTGATGGCACCCGCCAACAACCCTCCCACGCAAAGACGCCAGAACAAATAGAAGACTCCTAGTTCCGAAGAAAAGATGCCCGAAGAAGAATTGGTGGCCCTTCAATCATACAATAAGATTCCTGGACACATTGCCTCCTAACGACCCCGCAAGATGTCGCGAAAAACACCACAGTCTAAGCACAAAAAAGTGCAACCCAAGGACAGGCCCGTTGTAACGGGCTTCGAAGGACATACCACTGAAAAAGGCAATGCGCCTTGAACAGTTCCCTCACCCGCCCACAACTGGGTAGGTTGAGACGACCGCCGTGGTAGTTTTAAGTTTTCATTATACGTCTCACCTCGATCTCGCCGTTTTATTTTTGGGAGGACCTCACGGTAGGCGGTTCAAATATTTATTTACTGAATTAGAACAATTTTGAATATAATTATATAAATTATTACGTAATTATGGGGGGAGGGTTAAGGTTTGCTGACGAGGGGGAAATGGCGGCCAGAAATTACAAAAATTCTGCTTACGGAATATAATAGTATAAAAAGTCGCTTTCTCTGTCCCTATATCACTATGCTTAAATCTTTAAAACTACGCAACGGATTTTGATGCGGTTTTTTTTAATAGATAGAGTGATTGAAGAGAAAGGTTTATGTGTATAGTAACATTCATTAAATAGTGGAGAAATACTGTTATTTTTGAGGTTTCTAATTGAACCCGGTAGGTGATGCTGCGAACGGGTTGCAGGGTTATTTTAAAAGATTTCTCAAATACCAACTGAGTATATGTTTGAGTGAGTCCCTGTATAGTCCGGATTTAGAATTGAAAACGGTAGATTTCGCTGTAATCGGGTTTTAGGTGTGTTAAGATTTTTCGCGTTTAAAATTACATTTGAAACAGGTAATAACCGATTTGATGCAGATAAAGTTGCACGAGTCAGCTAGTAGTTATATAAATATACGTAATTATGGGAGGAGGGTTAAGGTTTGCTGACGAGGGGGAAATGGCGGCTAAAAATTCTGCTTACGTAATATTTGAATGGCCCCAAAGTACATAAAAATCTGGTCAGTAATTTTTGTGTTTATCGCAAACAGACAGACAGACGTGGCGGAGGACGTTGCTTTATAATGTGTGGTGATAAATGAATTGATTCATATTTTATTGGACTTTTTATACTGCACACTGGCAAATATAATGACGCGTGGAATTTACTTCCAGTGTAACAACGGTATTGTGAACAAAGAAAAGTTATTATAGATAGTGGTAATATTAAAAAAAGTTAAGAATAATTAAATGGGACACAATAAAATAATAAAAACTAAAATACTATATGTACACAGTAGGTGGTAGAGCCATGCTGAAGCTATTACTGGTTTCAGCATGAGTGGGTCGGCTCGCCCGGGGTACTACTAGGGATGTGAGTTTAATGAAAAAAATCGATTAATTAGGAATCGATTTTTCTTTTCTTAAATAATAATCGATTTGTTAAAAATCGATTTTATTAAAATAAATAATCGATTTTTTCAAAAATCGATATTTATTATATTTAAAAATAGACATGCTTTCCATATTCCTATAATAGACCTAAAGATTTAAAATAACAATTTATCAGATTAAGAATCACATAAAATTATACGTATCAAAAATAACCAGTTCAAAACAAAATAAAAGTGAATGTTCCTTTAAACTTTCAAGGTAAAGAATATAGAAACTAAATACCATAGAAATTTTCAGTACTATTAAACATTATATCGTAATAAAAATGAAATGATAAACATCCTAACAAAATGACAACATTATTAATTCTAACTGTAAAATTCAAAACAATGAAGTTCTCTTTTAAATTTTCATATTAATCATAGTGTGACTGAGAAAATTAAAATTGAATTTTTTTATTGAATAATTTCAATAATAATTTATAGTTTTGTAAACTTATCGATGTCGAGTTTACCATAAGACATTTTTAGTAAACATGTTGTACTCGCATGACAGACCTTTTTAGTTTTATTGAGAGTTTTAATTTTACAGAGAGCGGTATTTGGCTGTCATAAGAACCACAACAATCATTATAAGATATAGTAACTCATGTTACTTGTAAGGCAGTGGGATGTTTTCATTCTATATTCTTTTTAAATTTGTAGTTTCACTACAAAGTTTTTCATTCTATCGAACAGGACATGCATATTACTGTGGTATTATTCTTTTTCGTTAGAAAATACTTTCGCCAGCCGCTTTTAGGTGTTTTGCAGCTAGAAAACATTTCAAATTTTTACAAACATATTATCTCACTATGCTCACTCTTCAATTGTAAATAATAATGAACTAATTTTGAGTTTTTTTCATCCGTCGCATAGATGTTTCTAAAAATCGATTAAAATACGTAATTTATATAATCGATTTTCAAAAAATCGATTAATTTGAAAATAAACATCGACAATAAAAAATCGATTATAATAAAATAAAAATCGATTTAATTAAAAATCGATTATTTTTTAACATCCCTAGGTACTACCACCCTCTCGCAGAAAATTGACGCGAAGTAACAGTGCTTTCATTGTTGCGTACACCTACCCTCCCCTCACCCCTAAACACAGGCTGGCAACACACTTGCGACTCCCCTGGAGTTGAAGTGTCTATGGACGATGATCACTTAACATCAGGTAACCCGCCTGTTCGTTTGCCTCCTATAACATAAAAAAACTTAGTGATCATCTAATTCTCGAAATTCTACTAGAAGTTTACTTACTTTCGAGTTCCCCTATTAAGGGTAGTCCGGTGAAGTTGTTGAAGAAGACCTTGCTAGGTCAATTGTTCGAGAAAAAAAAATATTGAGGGGCAAAGTAAACTATATATTTTGAATTGATAACACTAAATCATGCAAGTAGCTACCAATTGCTAAAAAGAAGTTTGTCTCTGCCTGTTTTACACGGATTACAATAGATCGATAATTAATATATAATGTATTTTTACACGTACACATTTATCATTATGAAAAAAAAATTAACATCTTCTGTACATATGATAAGAATGTAAATGTAATGTATTATGTAATATAGTCTAAATAATATATATATTTGTTAAAAGATAAACCAGACCGAGTTTCTTGCCGGTTCTTCTCGATGGCTGCGTTGTTTTCCGAACCGGTGGTAGTTTTTGACGTTCATAAGCGCCTTATTAGGACCTAAACTGAATAAAGTATTTTTGATTTTGATTTTGAAACGTGTCAGACTTTTAGATTTTTGGAAAAAAAATTGGAAGTGTCTAGGAATAAGTAAAAAATACATTCCAACCATTTTTAGAAATGTCTATCTGTTTGTTTGGGCACATATCACTGCTGAATTACTGCGTTCACGATAAAATATCAAGCATATCCTTGAGTAACATTTCAATATTTGTTTCATTAAAATCGGTCCACTCTATAAAAAGTTATGACAATTTGAATAACGGCTCGGGTTAAGTACGAGAGAAAATTAAATAAGTAAATGGACTTAATACATTCATATGGCTTTATAAATAATTGTTTTTTACACAGGCTTCCACGCGGATGAAGTTGCCATGCAATTTACTTATTTACTATCCCCACGTACTCGAGTCGCGTTGTCATTAAAATTACAATAACTTTTGACAAAGTGAACCTTTTTTTTTTCGAAATGAAAACGCTGGTGACCTGGAAAGGTCATTACAGCTTCACCGAACTACTGAGGCGAGCGCTGAAGGCGACTAACTCAAGGGTGCACGGCACACCTCGGCTTGGGCTGTCGCCCGTGTCGTGCAAAAATCGCGACCTATCTGAACTAACCTAAGCTATCTAGTTATACGTATATGAGTTATTGAAACATGCATGTGTACCAAGCATGCGTGCCTCAACAACTCCTATATGTATTTTGTGTCGGAAAAGTGCACGTATGTATAGTTGATGTTGTAGTAGTGATGAAAGGTTTAGTGTCACTGTATACCGTGAGCAGTGTACTCAAGGACTCCACGCCGAGGGAACGGACCTAGGCTGCACACAAAGTGAACCGACTTTGATGAAACAGACTAAATGTTACTCAAGAATATGCCTTATAAGTAGTGATACGCGTCAAAGAAACCGATAGACAGGATTTTCTAAAAATGATTGAAATATATTTTATTATTTTATTCCTGGAAATCTGCAACATTTTTTTCCACTAAAATGTAAAAAATCGAGAGACGTTAGATTTAAATTTTTATTATCTATCTAATTCTAATATAATATACATATATAAATAATATATATGTATTTGTATATATTCAGGATCTCGGAAACTGCGTCATCTGTATCCGTCAAACTTAGTATGTAGGTAGTTTCGGGTACGATAAATCGATCTAGCTAGATTTTATTCATAGAAAACTTTTTTAATTGAAATTTCATGCAATGAAAAAATATAGCTAGAATATAAAGGTAAATTTCGCCGGCGCTGTCAAAAAAAATATAGCTCAGATGGAAATCGGTTCCTTCGAATATCCGTGTAACCCCAGTTCGAATCCGAGTGACAGCAGAAACGATTTTATTTTTCGTAAAAAAAATGTTAATTGTATAAGGCAAACCTAACAGTTTATTTTAATTAAAACATTTTTTTTAAAGAACTTAAGCTAGGCCCGGCCGCTCTGGTATTATTTATAAATAAGAGATTAAGCTGCTGTCTCAATGATATTTGTAATATGATAAATATTTACGCACAAATTTATTTTTTTCGCAGTCAAAAAGTTTGGCGAGAATTGTATATGCTGTAACCAAGCGGTAGTAAGAATTTTTACCTAATTAAGCCGTAACTACCATATATAGTGATAAAGACGTCATAGTGACTGCCTTTTCATTCGTAAATTTTCAGAATCAGTCACTTCAAATAGTCAGTCACCCTTTCTTATATGCTTTCGCTGTTTTGTTCTAAATATAATCTTACTAATTCTATGTTTTCACTTTATACTAACACTGTGACTATGTTATTGTAGCACTGTTTATTCCTTTATTGTGTATCATTTTACTTCAAGCTGTAAATGTACTATTTATCTATAGTAATATTATAAAGATGTAAAATTTGTTTCCTTGAACGCGCTCATCTCAGGAAATATTGAACGATTTTTTTTTTTTTTTATTTTGTTTTAGTCTGCAGACTCTTGGTCCGCACCTTTTTTTTGCTTATATGTTGTTTTTTTTTTACGTAAAAATCGTATCCGTGAGCATATATATATATACATTATTATGATTAGTAGTTTATTAAATATTCACTGTTTAATTATTATTAACTTTTTTTGTTTTTGTTTTAATGACGTTATTGTTTTTATAACGCTTGAACGATTTAGATTCTTCCAGTGTTATATAGCTCATTTACTGAGGAAGGTTATAAGCTATATATCCCCCTAAGTCCAATAAAACTGAACGAATGAGAATGAAGAATATTTCAAAATCGGGGTTCTTGTAGCGTTTTCCCAAAGTAAGTATTTTAATTGGACAGTTTTTAAATCAGTTTTTAAATGACGAAATTTTGAGGTAACAAACATTTTAAACATTAACAACAGAATTAAAGAATTATTTATTTTTGAATTCGGTTACAAATATATTAAAGTAAATATTTATATCATACTAGCATCTGTCTGCGATTTCATCTGCGAGGAATAGTTATTTTGGGCTAACACTATCACGCAGTCAAAGCTCTCGAGATGAAAAAAAAACCTATTTTGAACATTCCTCATTGGTGCTCCACTCCTATTGGTTTTAGTGTGATGATATATATATTCCTCGATAAATTAGCTATATAATACTAAAAGAATTTCTCAAATCGGACCAGTAGTTCCTGAAATTACCCCCTACAACGACACAAACTCACAAATTCACAAACTTTACCTCTTTATAATATTAGTATAGTATTACTCTCTCTCTAAATCACATTCAAAAGGCTACTAACAAAATTAATAAATTCATTTGTATATACTACAAACCATTTTTTCATTCCCGTACAGATGCCAACGTACCACATCGAGCTCCGAACGATGATATAAAATTAAGTAAACCAATAAAAACACTGGAAAAGCCTATGTTCGTACAAACAGAAGGTTTGAGACGAATTACCACGGGAGATGATTTCTTCCCGAACATAACTCACAAAGTAACGGAATTACCCAAATTTAAACTAATATCTGATGAACAGATGTTAAGAGCATCAGAAATCTTAAACGAAAACCAAAGTCATAGAAAGGGCAGAGTGATAGCCGCCCCTAACACCGATGCGAATTTAGAACGCAAAGACGAGAAGCGATGTTCGCAGGGCGGTACTTGCGAATTCTTTTTCTATTGCTGGATGATTGGCGGCCTCTTGGACGGTTCTTGTGGAAGTCTTCTTAAGGGGTGCTGTCATAGAGTGGCAAAAGCCGGTATCCTGGGCGTACAAGATTCGAACTCTATTGAGTATTCTCCGAACGAAGGACAGAGTTACGGCCCGGTGATAAACGACGAAAGTAAGTTGTTAAGGGGTCTTATTCGGGCGTCCTGTCACACCGTTGCGTATTGTTTAGTGCTTTTTAGTAGTAAGCATTTATTTTTATGTAAATTATCTTTTCCTGTAGATAGTTTAGCTATTGATATTTTGCCTTGTCCATAATTAATGCTTATTCATTCAATGTTTTATCCCTAGGTACATAAAAGTCATTACCAGATGGCGTGAAATTAAAAAAAAAACTATTAATGTATCAGTCTTAGGAGTGGATGTTAAAAAAGCCTTATATAAATCAACACAATTAAACATTTTTAAAGTTGCCTATATTTAAATAGTACAAGAAGACATTGAAAATAAAATAAATATTTATACATATTCTATACAAAAGCTTTATCACTAGACATTTTAATGTTTATAGTCAATTTATCACATAGAAATTGGATGATATTACGGTTTGGTGTGACAGGCGACCGTTACAACAGAGAAACGAAATATTGACTAACAGAGCTCGGATGTGGTCGTTCGGCAAGACATAATTAGAATGTCCTAGAGAATTCTAGAAAAAGATATCGACAATGTTTCGATGACGTCATAAGGTACTGGATGTTGTATAATATTGTAAATATTTATTATAATACCTACTCTCTCTTATTTTCTATATCTGCCCTTATTCTAACTATGTCTTGCTTTCTCACATCTTTACGAGTGTAAAGTTATGAATATTACTAACATACTAATTTATCTATATAATTATGCCTTTGTATAGAGTTAAGGGTAAGTATTTCTACTATTCCATTACCATCTTCTTTGTAAAAAATCTCGAGTCAAGTACTACATTCAAAATGACTTATTAATGATATCACATGTTTCCTTCAATAGTTTTTTAGGTGGTTAGAGCCACGCTGAAGCTTTTACTGGTTTCAGCATGAAGGGTCGGCTCGCCCGGGGTAGTACCACCCGACACACAGAAAACCGACGTGAAGTAACAGCGCTTGCATTGTTGCGTTTCGTTCGGTCAGTGAGAGTGCCAGAGGCCCACCTTAGCCTCCCCCCCTTACTCCCTCTCAACCCTTCTTTCTACCACCAAACACAGGCTGGCAACGCACTTGCGACTCCCCTGATGTTGCAAGTATCTATGGACGACGGTGATCACTTAATATCAGATGACCCGTCTGTTCGTTTGCCTCGTATGACATCAAAAAAATGATCATTTCAATCAACTAGCAAGATGGTGGCCGTCTTCTTAGAACTTTCCAAGGAGTTTTCCTAGCAAGTCAGAATCCGAGCTTCGTGATATTATTTCCGATCCACTTCACTCATGCACAATAACCGAACTATATTACGTAAAGCAACACCAGTATTACACAAATAACACAAGATTATGAATAAAATATAAAAACAACTTCATGACATTCCAAGATCCTTCCAAAAACTCCAATATGACTTAAATTACTTAAAGCATATATACACATACGTCTGTCCTTGTGTGTGTAGGCTATGACGTCACACGATTCTCTCAGCTGTTCATTGCGCAACCAACTTTCACTGGCCACTCGGCGCCGGCGCAGCGCGTCGCTCGATACACGGTATAAACACATACGCGCATTAGGGTTGTCACTAAAATAAACGTAAATTTTGATTTTTTTAAAAACTATTCCGAATGTGAAATAACTCGTAATCGACATTTTCCATACATATAATAGGAATGTAACTCTTGTTTCGTTCTTCTGTAGACGTAAAGACTAAATGAACTGCATCCCTTATTGTTTCTTTATAACGTAGAAGAATAACGAATTATATACAATTATATTATAACTAAAAAACTGTAGATTCGTTATAAGTGCTTCGACAGGGCCTTGTTAAAACTTGGCCAGTTTCGTCTTTTTCACCACTGATATTGAGAATATGCCATCTTACTCCCACATTTTATCTAAGACAGTGTGGCGTTACAATATTACTTTACGTATGTGTGCGTTATCGTGCTATTACTTTACGATTGTCAAACTATCACGTGACGTATCTTTAGTTTTAATAACTATCTAATACCTTTAAACGAGCAATTCTTGTATATTTTTATATTGTTACATATTCAGGATCTCGGAAACGGCGTCATCTATTTCCGTGAAACTTAGTATGTAGGTAGTTTCGGGGACGATAAATCGATCTAGCTAGATTTTGTTCATAAAAAAACTTTTTTTTTACTGAGTTTTCAGACAATTAAAAAATATAACTAGAATATAAAGGTAAATTTCGCCGCTGCTGTCAAAGCAAAAATAGCTCAGATGGAAATCATTGCTTCGAAAATCTGTGTAACCCCAGTTTAAATCCGAGTGATAACAGAAGAGATATATTTTTTTTAATATATTTTTTTTAATAAGTTTCATTTAATAAGGCACGCCTAACAGTTTATTTTAATTTTTAAATGTTTTTTAAAGAACCGAGCTGGGCTCGGTTGTCCAGGTACTAATTGATTATATTACCATATCGTAGAAATATCATTAAATGCTAATTTACATATAATTGATAGAGTTAAGTAACACCTTGTCAAATTGGTTTTTGCCGTATCAGCCAAGTAACGACTCGCCTTTAGAATTTCTTGTTGACCTTTATAATACCAACTGACATTTATATAATAATACATAGGCGTGGAATATTTTACATGTAACTAATTATATAACAAGTGATAAAATATGTCACGTGTCACATTACATGATTCGATAACGTCTGTTAAATATCACGACAGTGCGATATAATTTCACGACGGTGAATTAATATTATTATTTGCAGAGTTTTCACTGCGAACTAATAAGGATATACGTGCGAAAGAGATAAAAGAGTAACACTGCACCGAGACGATCCAGCTAGAAGTATAAGTCAATGAAATTTAATCTGATTTCAACACTGTTAGGTTTTTATTGTGTATTTAGAGTTTATTGTGATACTAAAATAGTTTGTAATGTTCTGCTACGGCTTAGTTTTAATCGCTTCATTAGTAAAAACTTGATGTGATTTTCAATCAAAAGCGCGACAAAAATCAGAACATTCCGATATATGAAACAAGTTATCTAAATATATAAAAATCCACAGAAAACCGACGTGAAGTAACAGTGCTTGCATTGTTGCGTTTCGTTCGGTCAGTGAGAACGCCGGAGACGCATCTCCCCTCCCTCCACTCTCTTCTCCTTTCCCCTCTCACTTTCTCTCGATTCCCCAACACAGGCTGGCAACGCACTTGCGACTCCTCTGAGGTTGCTAGTGTCTATGGACGGCGGTGATCGCTTGACAACAGGTGACCCGCATGTACGTTTGCCTCCTATATGATACAAAAAAAAAAACCAGTGTGATAATGTTTGTCCACGATGAACTTCGAAACTACTCAGTCGATATTTATGAAAGTTGGCATTTATATACGAATAATTTGGTCCAACTTGACAGATAGGATAATTTATATTTCGATTAATATCCTCAATCATTTTTAATTACAAATTAGATAATTGTCAATGTCGATTATTTTTCTTAATTATATGTTTCATCAATCTCGAACAGATGGCGCTTTAAATTAGTTTGTGCGCAGAAAATTATAGGACCGACTGTTATAAACATCTTCTAGATGGCACCATGTTTTAATTTTGAATTTCTTTTTCAACTCCAGTTTATATTATGGTGCACGTTTTTTTTTTTCTCGAAGTGACTATGCTATTGGCCTAACAAGGTCTTAACAACTTCACTGTACTACGTGGTGCACGTATTTGATTAAATGCAACGTATAATAACTAAGCCACATCAACGAAGAAGAATCTAGATACGCTTCAGGTTTTGCAGACCCGGGCTCTGCGTAAAATCACCGGTGCTCCTTGGTTCGTCCGGAAGGCGGATCTCCACAGGGACCTGGAGATGCCGTCTATCTGGGCGTATATAAAATCACTTACAAATAGCTATTTCGAGCGAGCCGCGATTCATCCCAGTCCGTTAGTGGTATCCGCCGCGAATTACGAACCCGTGCCCAACGCTGGGCGTTATAAAAGACGTCCGCGACACATTTTCACCGATCCTCCCGACGATATCACGTCAGCAAACGATCACTACCAGCCTGTCCCTCGTAACAGAGTGTGCTCACGCCCACGCCCGCGTAACCACAGATCGCGCCACGGTTTTACTGCAAAGGGGTACAATTCAGCACGTGCTGGCTGCCACATTTACAAGTGACACGAGCGCTAATTTTCTACTGTGGCCAAGTGGGTTTAAGTATATAATAATAAAACTATATAATAATAAAACTATATAATAATAAGATCATAATAACAATGGTACACCCGATTAGGCCTCCCACGGCAGCGGCTCAAGCCTAGGTTCGATCCCTCGGTAGGGAGCCCTTGAGTGCGTTGCTTGCGCGATACGGTGACACACCCATACATCACTGCTACAACACTACACGATCACCTCCACACACGTGCACGCCTACACGCTACACATTTTGGTGGAAGGGTTATTTTTGTTAAATTTTTTTCCCTTATCAAACTGAAAAACTCTCAATTTTTCCGATAAAAATACATGGAGGAGTTGTTGAGGCGAATATGCTTGGTACACATATACGTTTCAACAACTCAAACATATATGAATAGTTAGCTAGGTTTGCTAAGTTAGGTCGCGTTTTTTGCATGCAACGGGCAACAGCCAAGCCGAGGTGTGCCGTGCACCCTTGAGCTGGTTGCCAATATAAAATCGGCTGAGTGCCTTAAGCGCTCGCCTTAGTAGTCCGGTGAAGCTGTTAAGACCTTGCTAGGTCAATAGCGTAGTCAGTTCGAGAAAAAAAAAGAAAAAAAAAGCCACATCAACGCGTGTCCGGGTCAGTTGTTTATATTTTTACATGTAATAAGAATGTAATTCTAATATCTCTGTACTTTTAGAAATGTTTATCTGTCTGTTTATTTGAACACACAGCACTGCTAAAAACTGTGTTCACGATAAAATCTCACCAAAAAAAAATTACCTGGAGTCGAATTTAAAATCTGTCCACTCTCTCAAAAGTTATTGTAATTTGAACGACAGCTCAAGTTAAGTACGTAAAAGAAAAGGGAGAAATAAATGGAATTCAATCTCCTACAAAAACCAGGATATTACTGTATATCTATACTAATATTATAAAAAGGTAAAGCATGTGAGTTTGTGACGTTGTAGGGGATAATCTCAGAAACTACTGGTCCGATTTGAATAATTCTTTCAGTATTATAGCTCATTCACCGATAATGGTTATAGGCTATATGTCACGCTACGACCAATAGGAGCAGAGCACAGATGAAAAATGTTTCAAGATCGGGATGTTTTTTCCTTATGAGTACTGCTGCGTGTTAGTGTATCTATTCAACGGAACGAAGACGTAGGCAGAGGCTAGTAATCTATAAATAATATCTAAAAGACAGTAAACGGATGATTGTTTTTGGAATTAAATTCCACACGGACGAAGCTGCGGGAATGACTGTTTTCTAACAAACAATAAAGAACGGATTAACTACGGTGGTGAAAGTCAGATACAATAAAATAGGTTAGCGACAACCCTAACCTATGAGAATGTCGCGAAGTTGATAATTGGCAATCATTTTTATGTGGGGATTAAATATTAATCTTTTAAATTTACATTAATATGTTATGGAATTATTTTTTACTACACACACTTCTTCTTTTTTTGTTTGGGTCCCGCAGAAGCATTTGCCAATGTCAATGGTTACAACATATTTTATACAATAAGTGTCGTGTGATTGTTTCAATGTTCCAACATGGTGGTTTCCTTGTTAGAACTTTCCAGGGAATTTTTGTGGCCTCTCAGATTTCATGGTCTGTGGTATTATTTTCCATTCACTTCACTTATGCACAATAACAAAACTGTATTACGTAAAATACCACCAATTTTACAAAATATAAAGTCAAATAACACAAGATTATGAATTAAAAATAAAATTCACTACATGACAGCCCAAAATACCGCCAAAAACTCAACACACATTTATGTAGCCACAAGATTTTAAAAATTGACGATCGCGTGATATTTTTGTCTAATATAATTGAGTAAGTGGAATTATTCTGTTATTAAATTCTAATTATTTAAAAGTAGCCGCTAGTACCTGTTCGCTGTACATTAAAAAAAAAACATTGATTGATTTAAAAATAGATGGCAAAGGGTTGATGGAATAGATCACATATACGATGTTATTACAAAAAAGGAAAAAAAGGTTACATTTTAAATGAAACGCCCTAGCTGAATGTTCGCCATCTTGCTCTTTTGTCCCGCTTTGGTTAAGTTAGGTTAGACCTGCGAAAAAAGGATAACGCGAAATTGCACAGGGCGAGCGCGATTGAATTTAGTACGAAACCTTTTTAAAGTATTTAATACATATTTAACTCTTTTGTAATACTATCGAAATAGTCTAAAATAATCTACGAAAATACGCATCGCATGCTGTATGCCGATATGTTCAGTCGTTTTGACCTGATTTAGCTTTAAAGGAGTGATATTTTTATTATATACCAGCTGTTCCTACGACTTCGTCTGCGTGGAACCTGATGTACAAAACAGTGGCCAATAAAATCTTCTGAATTCTATTAGGTACATTTACTTATCTACTTTTCTCTCGTACTAAAGCCACGTGACATTAAAATTAAAATAACTTTTGATAGAGTGAACCGATTTTCATGAAACAAAAGTTAAATGCTACTCTAGGATATGCTTTATGATATTCTTCGTAAGGTTTTATTGTACATTTAGTACCATAGATAAGATACTATATACTGAGATTTAGTAATGACAGATAGAGACATTTCTGAAAAACATAGATATGTAATATAGTCACTTGCCAATAATATTACAAATATATATATATATATATAAATTTTAAAATTACACACACGTTCAATTTACATTCTTGTATGTATAGACAGATATCTAAAATATGAAAGTCGCGTAATAAATTGAAGGAAAAACAACAGGTCTTTAAAGTTTCATACAGTTCAGGAGAAAATAATAAATAAATACGAACGTTAATAAAGAAAAAAAGTGAGTGCAGAAACGTTGAAACTTATTTTAATTACATGAATTAATGAGTTATTTAATTAGCTGACATTCTATTGTGAAAAACATATGTTTAAATATCCTCTCTTCTTTGTTTACGGACGACACACTTTAATCCCACATTAGAACGTATACAGTGCGACTGGTTATTCGCCAGCAATATTTATACCGGATAAGCATTAGTCGATTCTCGTTCTAAATCAAATTAAAAAATTGGTGTTTAATGTTTGACCTAAACTTACTTAGAGAAAAACAAAAGTGATATACACTCAATATCAGGTGATTTACGCAAAAATGAACTGGTGTAATATTAAGGAAAGCAATGAATCACACCGTGCCGCGCAGTTGTTGAGTTGTTTTCGACTTCTAACAGTATAATTTTGTCATTACTGCTTACTTCCTTTCGACAACTCTAGAAGATACTCGAAAAAGTCTTGTATCAGTCAGTAAAAGTGTTGTTTAAATAAGTTTAGGTGTATCGAAGCTGAATCCGGAACCATAATTGACATTACAATTATATACATGTAGGAATATATTTCTGAACGAACCATTAGTTCGACAATTCCTCACGAGAGGCAGCATTGACAGACTTCCTCTCTCTGTGTTAATGACGTACGACGTAAAGCTAAGACGTTATTTATAACGTAATTATAACGACGTAATTTTTAAGTTCAAGTGTTTTTTTGTAATTTTGAAAAATATAGTTGTTTTATAAAGAAAATCGCTGCATCATTGAAAACCCCTACATACATGTATACATATTAATGACGCCGCCATGGTCGGGTGGTCAACTTCGCTCGCGCACATTCGCCGCGACCTACCCCGGTCCCCCGGACATCCCGAAGCCTAGATTCGATTACTCGATACTGTGACCCCGCATTTACTAGTTCCCTACACACATCACAATACACTCCATACATGTGCAAACGCTACGTACATAGGTTTTGCGAAGGTTTTTTTGGTTAATTAGTTTGCTAAGAAGCCAACATTGTCTGACTCGAAATACATATACGTCTCTGTGTGACATATGAAGGTATGCATATGTGAGTCATTAAATATATATATTGTTAGCTTAGCCTGCATGGTTAGTTAAGTTCGATTCGCGTTATATTCAAGGCAACAAAGCAAGCCGAGGTTTGGACACTCTGGCACCCTTGAGCTTGTTACCATTTGCCTGAATGGCCTAAGCACTCGCTTTAAAAACGCCTGATGAAGCTGCGAAAGCCCTACAGGATAATAGCAGTTAATCGTTTAGAACAAAAAAAATGGAATTAAATTATTGCGTGTCTTCCAAGAAACTTCAAAGAACTGAATGCAATATGACATAGTTTGGTAACAAATCTCGATGTGTTACGTTAATGTTTCGCGAAACCGGACTTCGGTTTTAGATGAGTCAGTAAATGTCTAATCTTTGTTGAGAAATTTCTAAGGCTATGTTGGGTTATTTCGTTATTGCAGCATATCCTAATACGGAGTCATCAAAAGATAAATATACTTGCATTTAGAAACGAATGTTCGATTAATTATGTTAGTTAAAACTTCTTTAGGCGCGTTCAAAGGTATTGTTTGATAGGATAAAAACTTGGGCGCGTTCTATTAGACGTTCAGAACGCTCACAACGGCCTTTTCATTATTGCGGTCGTGGTGAAAACGTCATTGATGTCGTCATAACATACGCTCACGCGAAGCTCACGACGCCCCATGTCTGGAGGTATTTTTTTTTTTCGAAATGAAAACGCTGTTGGCCTGGTAAGGTCTTTACAGCTTCACAGAACTATTGAGACGAGCGCTGAAGGCACTCAGCCTATTTGGGATGTTTGAGTTTTTGAAACATGCATGTGTACCAAGCATGCGTGCCTCAAGAACTCCTATATGTATTTTATGTCGGAAAAATTCCTCAAAACTATATAGGATAGGATACGGAAAAATAAGGGTAGAACTCCTTGTCGTTTATTTCTCTGAAAAAGAAAAACAGCGTGTAAGCGTGTAGGCGTGCACGTGTGTATAGGTGATGTATGTGGTGTTGTAGCAGTGATGTAAGTTTTTGTGTCACTGTATCGCGTGAACAGCGTACTCAAGGGCTCCATATATTACTATTATTACTAATTAGCTGTGCCCGCGACTTCGACTATGCTATTGAATGGGTCGGCTCACCCGAGGTATTACCATCTCTCACAAAAAACCGACATAAAGTAACAGTGCTTTAATTGTTGCGTTTCGTTCGGTCAGTTAGAGCGCCGGAAACCCACTTCCCCTCCCCTCCCTTTTCTCCATTCCTCCCAAAACACAGGCTGGCATCGCGTTTGCGACTTCCCTGGTGTTGCAAATGTCTATGGACGACGGTGATCACTTTACATCAGGTGACTCATCTGTATGTTTGCCTCCTAAGACATAAAAAAAAGAAAAAAACAATGATTAATAAAGTCATATGAATGTATCAAGTCCATTTACTTATCTCCTTGTCTCTCGTACTTACGCCGCTTCGTCATTAATATTACAATAACTTTTGATAGAGTGGACTGATTTTAGTGAAACAAAGACTAGGTTACTCTCGAAGATATGTTTTATGACTTTCTTTGTGCGGTTTTATTATAAACACAGTACTTTAGCAGTGATACTTGTTCATACAAATAGACAGACAGATAGACAAAGAGACAGAGATTTCTACAAATAATTGAAATGTATTTTATGACCTATTCTTAAACACCTGCCATAATTATTTTTAACAAAAATCGAAATAGTACACATATGTTAGACTTACATTCTAATTATATGTATAGATGTATGGTTTTATTCTAGTATTTTAAATATTGTGTGTCATAGTTTTGCTTCGTCAAAAACCTAATTATTGTATGATCTAAACTTAACCCATCATCATATTGTAACGTCGTTCAACGAACGGATGCTGTGAAAGGAGACATTATTTATCAAGTAATTCATCGAACGTCGAATTAATTTGATATCTGTAGTCCAAGTTATAAGCGTTACACGTAGTTATAAGTAGTTGTAGTTCCTTGCCTTAAAGATATAGAATGTCATTGCAAACTAATTAATAAAACATTAAAGTAAACTTTAAAAAGTTGTTATAGCCAAGTGATATAAAAAAATATGAGCCGTCACGGGACGTCTGGCAGATGTGAAACGTCGAAATTGTTCGAATCGAACGAATCTGAAATTCTCAAATTATACTATTATAAGTATGCGCACTCTGTGCGGCAAGAGAGATTACGTACAGTCGCTTGCGCATGCTATCGTCGCGTCGTCACCACGCTATTTACCCGCGCCTATAGATGTTTCACATAAAAAAACAATAAACTATTTATTAATTAATAATGTAATAATACTCATTTATAATGAAAACAAATTAAAAAAAAATAATAGCGACAGTTAACCTCAAATTTACAAATAAATATTATAAAATTATAAAACTAACTATAAAATTTCATACAAAGTCGCGCTAACTGATGTATTATAATGACTTTACTGAGATATATAAATTGTTTAGGTTATACCACTCTAACAAAAATTTTACAAACATAAATAATTACATTGGTTTTTCGCGGACGCACAAAGAGGAGGATCATCTGTATACGTCACCAATATTCACATATTGATCCACCCTATAGTAGACATTAAAACTCACTTGACGTGGTAACATGGTCGAGCCTCAAAAAAACTGTATTATTATTAGAGGTAAATAAGAAATAATAAGAGTTATTAAATCGCTGTAAGTATATGACTTATACCATATATTCTGGCTGATGCGGTCTTCGGACCGTATCGGCTTCCGATCACTCCGGATGGTCGTAATCAAGGGCAAACTGTTGCGTAACTTCCTAGGCTTAATAACTAATATTAAATTTAAAGTTATAACCATAGATTTAATTATATTAAAGACCGGAATACATCTCACATATGCTTGAAATATGTACATAAATATTCATAATATGCAACAACTTTACATAGTATAACATAAAGTCGCTTCCGCTGTCTATTCCCTTAGATCTTTAAATCAGTGTTTCCCAACGTGGGGCTCACGCCCCCAAGTGGTCAATTTAATAGTTTAGGGGGCAATTTAAAAATTGACACGACTTTAACTATTTTGCTTTTGGTTATTTAAACGCGGTGCTAGATTTCGGTGACAACTTTTACAAAAAAGGCAGATAAAAAAAATGCTTTTAATAATTATCAGGGGTGTAAGGGGTATCGAATAACATCATAAGACTTGAGACACCCAAGCCAACCTCACCTGCACGTGGTGCACCCTGCAGAATAACGAACGAGGCAATGGCGCAAGCGAGGTGGTAGGGTTTTACAGCCCGACTGGGTCGCAACCACCATGTATATGGCGAAAAAGCCCGTAATAGTGATTCGCTTCTACGGCTCGCGTTTCGTGATCAGCCTGTGTATATCCAGCTTTTTACAGGCCGGCATGATAGTGGCGACCGGCGATGGACAGTGTGTCAATCGGTGGTCGCTATTATTTATGGATTGTACTATGCTTACTATCAGGCATAGTGCAGTCACTTTGTCGTGCTACAATAAAAAAAAAGAAATATTTCGATTGACGTTACCAAAATATCAACTGGGTAAGTAGTCAAGTCAAGTAAGTTTTCCATTATATATTTTGAATTTTTACTTATGATATTTAAATAACAACTTCATAGTAATTTCTTCCTAAAACTTATCATTTACACTTGTTAAAGAAACACAACAATTGTTAAAGGTTATAAATTATGTATGGGGGAGGGGGGGGGGGGCATACAAATTTTAGAAATGTTAAGGATAGGCATGGCCTACAAAATTTGGGAAACACTGTTTTAAACTAATAAATAGATTTTAATACAGTTTTCAGCAATACATAGAGTTATTTAAGAGGAATGTTTACATATATATATATATATAATTCATACATATTATAGTACAGAAAAGCCGAACAATTGAAACATTTGTAATGTGATGTCGTAAAAAACATTTTTTGCGTGCGCTTAGATCACAAACGCTGCCGAAACCTTACGAGATAGAGCGAATTAATGTACTACGGAATTACATATCTTAGAATGTTCTCTAAAAATGTTCACGATGGTATATATTTATCTCTAAAGGATAATCCACAGTAACTGTTATCTTTTTATGGTGTTATTTACCAAACTATTTTGTACAATACAGTATTTAATCCTTATCAAATTAAATACATTAAATACGTTGAACATGTCAGGTAGACCAAAACTGCCCTTAATAGTATTTAATTAAAATGGATATCTATATTGCATCGTGCGAAGCTGGGGTGGATTAGTAAAATTCTGTTGCCAAATCTATATAAGTTTTTTTTTTTCGAAATGACTACGCTATTGACCCAGCAAGGTTTTAACAGCTTCACCGGACTACTAAGGCGAGCGCTTAAGGCACTCAGCTGATTTTATTTTGGCAACCAGCTCAAGGGTGCACGGCACACCTCGGCTTGGCTGTTGCCTGTTGCATGCAAAATCGCGACCTATCTTAGCTAACCTAGCTAACTATTCATATATGTATGAGTTGTTGAAACGTATATGTGTACCAAGCATACACGCCTCAACAACTCCTCCATATATTTATTATCGGAAAATTGAGAGTTTTTCAGTTCGATAAGGGAATCTATATAAGCGCATCACTAGAGAATTACTACAACTATTTGGCCAATTCTTGTTTGCTTGTGTGTATAAGCGTTAGTAGTAATAGTTAGTAGTTCTTTCAAAATCATTTTTAAATTAAAATAAACTGTTAGTTTGCCTCACAAAATTAGTATTTTTTCACAAAATAAAACATAAGATATCTCTCTTGTAATCATAATAATAGAATCATTTATTTAATTAAAATAAATTGTTAGGTTTGCTTACAAAATTATCAATTTATACAAAAAAATATATATACACTCAGATTCGAACTCGGGTTACACGGATTTTCGAAGCAACCAGTTTCCATCTGAGCTATTTTTGTTTTGACAGCGGCGGCGAAAATAACCTTCATATTCTAGCTATATTTTTTATTTTGCCAAAAATCTCAGTTAAAAAAGATTTCTATTGATAAAATCTAGCTAGATCGATTTATCGTCCCCGAAACTACCTACATTAAAGTATCTTCAAAAATACTGACATATTGATGTTCAGTTGTTCAGAAGCTATTTTATTCCATTAAATAGTCGTACTGTAAAAGAAAGATTTGGTTTCATATTTAGCATTTATAAATCCGTGCAAATTCGTAGTGAACAGCTGGTATAAAGATATATTTTCAAATCTGGACCGGTAGTTCAAAATTAAGACGTTAAATAAAATTGAGGCGGTGAAAAATGAAAATTCAAAATAATGCAATTTAAAATGTATTCTCTTTTGAATTTTTAAATTAAATATAGTGTGCATTATTTCAATTTTATAATCTATAGTAATATTATAATCTACACTAATAATATAAAGAGGTAAAGTTTGTGAGTTTGTAAGTTTGTGACGTTGTAAGTTTGTGACGTTGTATGGGCTAATCTCAGGAACTCCTAGTCCGATTTGAAAAATTCTTTCAGCGTTATATAGCTCATTTATCAAGTATGATTATAGGCTATGCATCATCACGCTAAGACCAATACGAGCGGAGCACCAATGAAGAATGTTTCAAGATCGGGATTTTTTCCTCTTGATAGCTTCCACTGCGTGTTGGCTATAGCCCAAAGTAACTACTCCACGCGAACGAAGTCGCTGGCAGAGAATAGTTATTTATAAATTGTAATTATTATCATTAATCTCTCTTTCACATATATTGGCACTCGGAATTATATTTAAATACTTTTTACACAGTTTATTAATTCTACAAACATAAATTGGCTGCAACATTTCAATACAAAATATAAATATTAGATGTACACAGGCTCTTATACTACACGTCGCTAGTTTGACACAAGCCGCGCATGCGCAATACAGTCGCTCACGTCTAAAGCGGCTAAAAAAGTTTTCAGATCAAAAAATCAGTTATTATACAAGACAAAAGGCCTTAGCCCAATAGTGGGGTAGTCCAGTGAAGCTGTTAAGACCTTGATGGGTAAATAGCGTAGACATTTCGAAAAAAAAAAAGCCAATAGTGGGATAGTTACATACCGATAAGCATTTTTTTGAAGTTATACTTCTATTGGCGCGTTAAGGAAAAATGATGAGAGTAAATTTTTACGATGCGCGCGCAGACCGTCATGAAAAACCGACACCGTCAAGTTATTACGATGCGCGCGCACACC
>JACEII010000073.1:1037195-1068441 GCA_014332785.1 Antheraea mylitta | reverse complement strand
TACGATGCGCGCGCACACCGTCCCGAAAACCCGACACCCTGAAGTTAGTTATAATCAACATTTTGTTTCTTTGTATTAAAACGTTCAATGTATCAAATACTTATTTTCTATTGTTAGTGTCGTTTTTTCTACAAACGTAGGATAAGTTGAAAGATAAAATTTTTGGAAAAGATCTCTATCTTGCTTAAGCCAGAGAAGTATAGCTTCTAACGCGTGTACATATACACACACACTTTTTTATTAGTATTTAAATAAACTAACCTACATAATTACATAACAGCGCTCATTTGTCATAAGTTGGTCAGTCAAGTGGGTAGCTTTCTCCGGTGACATAATGACTTATTACTTAAGAGTTTAAATATACAAAACACGTAAGCAAACAGACTAGATTACTGCACCGAGTTAAGATTGTACGTGATCTGGGTTTATTGAACAACTGACTGATTAATATAACTATTTGACATTCCGTAAGGTACAATTAGTAATTATAAAAAAAATCATATACCTAGGAGGCAAACGTACAGGTCACCTGTTGTTAAGTGATCACCGCCGTCCATAGACACTAGCAACCCCACAGGGGTCGGCAAGTTCGTTGCCAGTCTATGTTTGGGAGAATGAAGAGAAAGGAAGAGGGGAAGGGAGAGGAAAGGGGAGGGGAAATGGGTCTCTGGCGCTCTTGCTGACCGAACGAAACGCAACAATGGAAACACTGTTACTTCACGTCGGTTTTCTGTAAGAGGGTGGTCTACCCCGTACGAGCCGACCCATTCATACTGAAACTATTATTAGTTTCGGCGTGGCTCTACCGCCTACAAAAATATTTTTTAATACCATTACATCCTCAAAGTAATTAATATGATCTAGTATTTCTCCACATATTACTTCACTAGCTATGCACACGACTTCCTCCTAATATCTTATGTAAAATGTATTAAGTCCATTTACTTATCTACTTTTCTCTCGTACTTAAGTCGCGTCGTCATTAAAATTACAATAACTTTTAATGTACCAAACCGAATTTAATGAAACAAAGATTCAATGTTACTTGAAGATATGCTTCACGATTGTCTTGGAGAGGTTTTATCATGAACACAGTACTTTAATAGTGATGCGTGTTCCCACAAATAGAAAAAATACAGACATAACTAAAATTGCTTGAAATGTATTTTATTACACTAGCTTCTGTCCGTGACTTCGTCCGCGTGGAATATTTACTTTGGGCTAAAGCTAACACGTTACAGAAGCTCTCAAAGATAAACAAACTGATTTTGAATATTTGTATATTGTTACTGCGCTTCTGGTGGTTTTTTTTTTCGAAATGACTACGCTATAGACCCAGCAAGGTCTTAACAGCTTCATCGGACTACTAAGACGAGCGCTTAAGGCACTCAGCCGATTTTATTTTGGCAACCAGCTCAAGGGTGCACGGCACACGGCTTGGCTTTTGCCTGTTGCATGCAAAATCGCGACCTATCTTAGTTAACCTAGCTAACTATTCATATATATATATGAGTTGTTGAAACCTATATGTGTACCAAGCATACACGCCTCATCAACTCCTCCATAAATTTTTTATCGGAAAATTGAGAGTTTTTCAGTTCGATAAGGGAAAAAAAAGTAAACCCTTCCACTTTCATGTGTAGGCGTGTAGGCGTGCACGTGTGTGGGGGTGATCCCACCGGGACCTGGGGACTTTCTAGGCTTGAGACGCTTGATTGCGGCTGCAACTTCATCGAAAGTGATCGCGGTTAGGGTATCCGCCGGAGGAGACGCGAGTACATGCTCCGCAGCTGATTCGATTAATCCGTTATGGAAAGGGTCAGTGTTATCAGTGTTTGGCGAACACTGTTTCTCTAAGCTTGCGGCAAGGCATTCTGCTTTATCTATGCTATCGAACGCGGGAGGCAACCCGGGGCCTCTGTTGAGAGGAGGCATTGAAGTGACCATATCTGATTTGAGAGTTCGCGCTAGAGTCCAGTACGACAGGTGAGACGGCTGGAGACCCTCCAGGAGTCTGTCCCATCTGTCACTCGGGATCTCAGAAATACGAGACTTGACTGTTTTTCGTAACGAACGTAAACGATTGCGATTCTCTACAGACGGGTAAGCGTCGTAAGCTCGAGTCGCGGCGTTCTTTTCCGTGATCAATGCTCTCACGTCGTCAGGGAGTATAAAACGGCGATCGTTCGTCGCTTGTACCTCTTTCGAGATCACCCTGCGCTTCTGGTGGTCTTAATGCGATGATATACGGTCTACAGTCTTCCTCGATAAATGGGTTATTTAACGTTGAAAAATTTTTGAAATCAGACCAGTCGTTCCTGAGATTAGCGTATTCAACCAAACAAACAAACACTTCTTTTTCATCTAACTTACTAGGTTATTACCCTAGCAAGGTCTTAACAGCTTCACGGGACTACGAAAAATCCTTCTAGCTTTATAATAGTGTAGATTACTACTCTTCTCTCTTACTTAACTCCAGTCGTCATTCAAATTACAATAACTTTTGATAGAGTGGACCGATTTCAATAAAACAAATACTAAGTTACTCTCAAATATATGCTTTATGATTTTGTTGTGAATCCAGTACTTTCGCAGTGATGCGTGTACATACAAAGAGACAGACAAACAGACATACATTTCTAAAAATGATTGGGATGTATTTCAAGAAATTCGAAAAAGTACAAAGACGTCAAGATTTGCGTTTTTATTATATATAGATTCCTAGACACCTCCAATAACTTTTTTTAGAAACATTTATTTTCTTACTAATGGTCACCCTGTGGTCGACATTCGACCACAGTTAATTTATTTTTTAAAGTTTGAACTTTATTAGGGTTCTTTTGTCAAAGGGCTGTACTTCTATAATCAAAGGTTTTTATCATGGCTACTCAGTTATTTGCCATTTGTTAATCTTTAATTATGTAAACATTAAAAAAAATCTATGTGTAAATGAAAATTGAAATTAATTATAAATTTGAAACAAAAACCACGTGGTAAAGCTCTTAAATTTTAAGAAAACATAACTTTACGAAAATAAAGAAATTTATCGCAACCCATGACACAATTTTCAATTAATTTTACATGATACCATGAGTGGGTGGTATTTCTGGATGATATTGAATTAAATGTAGTCTATTCATTATGAGAAATTGTGGTATGGCCAGTAACATCGTTTGAAAAAGTAATGGATGCACAATACAATCAAATGGTGATTCCAAGACAAAGATGTTCTTAATACTACCATTAACTTTTGAAAATAAATTCTTTTTTGTTGCTACATGAGCTTTAATTGTAACATTGTAACCGCGGAGGTCTAAGTCATATACTCTTATGAATCAAATTCTTAAATCATCATTTGAAGCGAGTTCACCATAAAAAATAATAAACATTGCAATAATAGTTATATCTTATAATATTATTGTTGAATGCAGGATGGATAATGGTCATTGGAACGTAAGAGTTAAAAAATACATATAGTCGAGCATAGCAACCTCCTTCGTAACCTTTTTTGAAGTCATTACTGACGGCTGTCAAAATGTCTTTTTTATTGACATGTGTCTATGTTGTGTAAAATTCAAGCAGTAGTGTGAGTAGTGCATATTTTAATTAATTTAATGTACTTCTAATGCATTTTATATAAAATAAACAGCTTTTTACACTTCTCTGCCAGGTCTAACCTTTAACTATGTCAAATTTCAAGTTCACCCGTTCAAGGTAAAACGGGTAAAAAGAGGTACACAGATTTTGCTTCACGTATTAATATATAGATGTCATATGCATAGTTACCAAAGTGAAACTGTGACTAACAGCTAATAGTGTATGTAAAATTAATTCAACCCAAATATTTAATACAGTCCAAGGTCATAAGAGAAAATAATGCATCATAATTCAAGGTCAAGTTAACTAACACCACATAGAATACATAAATAATGTATTTAAATATGTTAGTTGCATACTTTGTTATTCAACTTACATTCTATGTACTTTCAGTTTATAATAATTAGTATTCTTTATAATTACTGTTCCCCTGGTCAATGGATCTGATCTAAATAAGACCGCAAATAATCCTACGTAGGCTTAGAAGGTTTAGTGTTAATATCTGTATGTGATGCGTAAGTATTTCTAATTTTTTAATGATCAATTAATGAAAGAAAAAGATCATTTAAAAATCTATTATACTGAAGGCGCCATAAAGCTATTCTTTTTTATTCTAGAGAATGGGGCTATGCAGGCCTTTAATGGTCCTGTATCACTGCGACCAGTAGTGATCTATTGTGATCGCCCCATGTTACTAAAGCTCTCCGCCTAGTCCTATAGTATTCAAGAACAGCAGGACTTTTTTGGCTGAGAGCATCTGTACCTCATCCGGAAGCAAAACATGCTTTCCCAGAATCCGGTTTCGTGTAGGTTTTAGTGGATCACATTCGCACAAGAGGTGTTTAGGTGTCTCATCTGCAATATCACAGAATCTGCACTCTCTTGTGCTCTGGACACCAATGTTGTGCAAATGCTTTTTAAGACAACAGTGTCCAGTGAGTGCTCTCACTAAAGCCCGTATTTGATTCCTACCGAGTGACAGGGCCTTATCAGCATATCGCTGGTTAAATGCCCTGATGAGCTCCTTGGAATGGTTTTGTCCTGGCAAGTTATACCAGAATGTTTTAGCTTATTGATTGTAATGGTTTCTAAGGGTCAAGAGAGCTAGGCTTTTGGGTATTCCACAAAACGGTTCTGGGCCGATGTGTATTCCCATAGCCCCTGCTCTTGCAAGTTCATCAGCAACTTCGTTGCCATGAATGCCTGCATGCCCCGGAACCCATCGCAAAATTAGTCTGTTTTTTTGTCCCAGACTGTTTAATACAGCCACGCAATTTGACACAAGTTTCGACTCAACTGAGTCTGAAGCAAGTGCCAGTAAGGCTGCTTGACTGTCCGAGTGGATATAAATTGTATGGTTAACGTAGTCTTTTTGCAGATTTATATGGGCACACTCTAAAATAGCGTACACCTCTGCTTGAAAAATGGAGGCGAAACAACCAAGGTTAGTGTGATGCCTAAACTTAGGTCGCTCCCCATAGATACCACAGCCTACGTTAAGTCCCATTTTGGACCCATCAGTATACCACAATAGGCTACCCGATTTCCACGTTATTTCACTGTTAATCCAGGAGACCCGTGGCGGTATGTCTACTGTGTAGAATTTTGTAAAATTAGTTTCAGGTATTTTTATATCTGATATCATACCTAAAACTGGATTTTCTATCACTGAGTCCAGTGTGGATCTCAAGGACAGGGATAGCCATTTCGCTCTTCCCTGTACGTACATTCTGTGCATTGTTGACCTGTCCACCTTTTCTACATGAAGGTGGAGGGGCAGAAGATTCAACACCGCTTCCAGAGTCGCTCCAGGGGAGGTCGACATAGCTCCCGTCGCTAAGATAGACGCTGTCCTTTGTATCGAAGCTAAGCGGGCTCTAACAGTTAACTGGCTAGTTTTACCGCTCCAGAGCACGCAGGCGTACGTTATTGTCGGCCTGACTATTGCGGTATAAAGCCAGATGACCAGTCTAGGGTTTAAACCCCAGCGTTTACCAGCCAGTCGTCCGCATATACCCATTGCTAATTTTGCTTTCTGAATTGAAGCATCAATCTGTTTGTTCCAAGTTAATTTTTGGTCTATAATTACTCCCAAATACTTGGTCAGAGACTGAAAGGGTAATTGTCTTGCCATTTAAAGTAGGGTTTACTAATTTGTCAAGACGCCTTTTCTTCGTAAATGGTACCAATACGGTTTTGTCTGAATTGACTTTTAACTCGTTATCGTTGCACCATTTATGAATGGCAAATAATGCTTTCTGCATAAGGTACGAGATAGTACTTTGACAGAAGCTTCGGACAATCACCACCAGGTCATCGGCATAGCCCTGGGTATCTATCCTCAGTTCGTCCATCTTATGCAGGAGCTGGTCAACCACCAAGGTCCATAATAGGGGTGAAAGCACCCCACCTTTAGGGCATCCCCTTGTGGTTACCACCTTATGATTTGTGCCATGTAATGTCAGTTTCACTGTTCGATGAGTAAGCATTGCTTCGATCCACTTGGTGATAGTGGTATCTACTCTTTTGATCACGAGACCCTGGATCAAAGTTTTTATTGGAGTGTTATCAAACGCACCCTCAATATCTAGAAATGCACATAGTGCAATTTGCTTGTCTTCCAATGCCTTTCCTATCTTGTCTGTCAGACATAGCAGGGCAGTTTCGGTAGATTTACCTTTGCTATAGGCATGTTGGTTAGCGTGTCTAGGGTTTGTGACCAATATCACCTCCCTAATATATTTATCAAGTATCTTCTCCAGTGTTTTGAGAAGAAAAGATGTAAGGCTTATGGGTCTGAAGGACTTCGGTAAAGCGTAGTCTTTCTTGCCGGCCTTAGGTATGAATAGGACTAGTACTTTTGTCCACGATTCAGGTATAAATCCCCATGCAAGACTAGCTCTGAAGATCTTGACTAAAGTCGGTGTTAGAATGTCCATTCCTTGCTGTAAAAGCACAGGTTGTATTCCATCCTCACCGCTTGATTTATATGGTTTAAAAGTTTTTATAGCCCATTTCACGTTCTGTGGTCTTATGATTACTGTCGCTCTACGCCAGTCCTCCAATTGGGGTCTACCCTTGGGAGGTATTAATTCGCTTTGCGACATAGGACTCTCAGAGCCTGGAAAATGGACTGAGGTAAGAAGCTCCATAGTCTGCTTTTCGTTAGCAGTAAAAGTACCATCTGGTTTTTTGAGGAGCCCTATTTGATTAGGTTTGTCCTTGGCTAGCACCTTGTGATTTCTTGCTCCGTGAGGCATATCATTTATTTCCTCACAGAATTTCCTCCAGGATGCTCGCTTGGCTTTCCTAATTTCTTTGTTATAGTTGGTTAGAGCCGCTAGATACGCTTCCCATTCTTTGGTCTTTTTGGCTCTATTAAAAAGGTGTCTAGTTTTTTACCTCAGTTTCATGAGTTTTTTGTTCCACCAAGCCATAAAGCTATAATCTTAATTAAAAATCCGATTATACTTACAAATAAAACTACAATGGTTAAGTATAATAGTTAACTAGCTGATCGTACTCACTTCATTAGGTGGCAAACGTATAAGAAACTACTTTTTGTAACTTAAATAAAAAAGTTACACATATGCTGTCGATAACTTTTCTGTAGGCATTATCAACCTCTACAACTATTCTTTAGAACTCAATCATATATCTGTTGTCATCGTTAAGGCAGCGTTCGACCGTTTTCATTCGACCGTTTCTTCTCCGGCTTTGCAAATCCGACTACCACAAGATAGTCTTTACATTTTTCGAATTAATATATAGCCAATGACACTTACAAATAACGTGGCTTTGATATTTAAATATTGTCATCCATAACTATTATTAATATGACAATTCAAAAAAACACATTTATTACATGGTTCTGAGTTTTCACTTCTCGGTAGACCTCACGATTGCTTCGATTTTTTTTATAGAACTTCGGTAAGATTACTTAAAATAATTCTATGTTTGAAATAATGTACGTCCGTGAAAGATAAATGATAGTTGCGCACGCGCATAGTGAAGGCGGTTTCGCAAACGAGAGGATGAGGCTTGATCATTATACGGTAGCCTGGACATCGGTTACAATGCTACCTAACTATACTCCCGATCGCTCCTATTAAAATCAACATATTATCAGCCCGTTAGTGATATCCGCCGCAAACTACTCGTATAAACTATGAACCCGTACCTAAAGCTGCGCGTTATAGAAGACGTCCGCGACACATTTTCACCGACCCCGAGTAGTCCGGTGAATCTGTTAAGACCTTGCTGGGCCAATAGCGTAGTCATTCAGAAAAAAAAAAAAATTTCACCGACCCTCCTGATTTAATTACGTCAACGAACGATCAGTACCAGCCTGTCTCTCCAAACAGAGCGTGTTCACGCACACGCCCGCGTAACCACAGATCACGCCGCCGTGGTCTAGGGGTAAATTTCGCTCCCGCACACCAGATTAGGCCGCCCTTGGCAGCGACTCAAGCCTAGGTTCGATCCCTCGGTAGGGAGCCCTTGAGTGGGTTGCTTGCGCGATACGGTGATACTAAAATATACATCACTGCTACAACACTACATGATCACCCTCACACATGTGCACGCCTACACGCTTACGCTTGAAAGTGGAAGGGTTTATTTTTTCTCTTATCGAACTGAAAAAACACCAATTTTTCGATGATAAATATATGGAGGAGTTGTTGGGGCGTGTATGCTTGGTACACATATACGTTTCAACAACTCATACATATATGAATAGTTAGCTAGGTTAGCTAAGATAGGTCGAGATTTTGCATGCAACAGGCAACAGCTAAGCCGAGGTGTGCCGTGCACCCTTAAACTAGTTGCCAAAAATAAAATCGGCTGAGTGAAGCTGTTAAGACCTTGCTAGGTCAATAGCGTAGTCAGTTCGGGAAAAAAAAACAACATATTATAAATCAAAGTCCTCTGTCACGTCTGTCTGTCTGTTCGTGATAAACTCAAAAACTATTGAACGGATTTTCATGTAGTTGTCGCCATTAGATAAAGTGGTTCACCAGGAAGGTTTAGGTATATAATTTGTCAAGGTTTTGTGTAAATTTGTTGTAATATCATGGGAAATGTTGGAAATGTCGGAGAAGTCAAGCCACCTGGTAGTTTTCACAGAAAACGCTGCCTAACCCCTTTGAGATATAATAAAAAAGTGCATGGTGTGATATTCCTTTTATTTCTCGATCTGATTACGCTATTGACCTAGTAAAGTCTTAACAGCTTCACCGGGCTACTCACATGTGATATTCCTATTTTATAGATCTACAAAGAAATCTCTGACTGACTGATATATATATATTTTCTATTTTTTTTTTATATCATAGGAAGCAGGAAGTGGGTCACCTGATGTTAAATGATCACCACCGTCCATAGACACCAGCAACACCAGAGGAGTCGCAAGTGCATTATAAGCCTGTGTTGGGAAGGGGGGAAGGGGAAGATAGGGGAGGGAGATAGGCCTCCGGCGCTCTCATTGACCAAACAAAACGCAACAACGAATGCACTGTTACTTCACGTCGGTGTTTCTGTGTGTCGGGTGGTACTACCCCGGGCGAGCCGACCCATTCATCCTGAAATTAATAGTAGCTTCAGCTAGAACTTATACTACAAAACAATAACGATATTTCACGTCTACCAGGCGTCCCGTAACGGCTCAATTTTTTATTTACACGTTTGTAACTATACTTTTGAAAGTCTTAGAACAAACTTTAACTTGGGTTTTCTTGGTTGTTTATTAGTATTTGTTTTACTATTATTATTTCATATGTTACATGCGCTCTGAAGTGTCATATCATAGAATACTGCGAGTGTCTAATCTTTCACCTGGTATAATAAGATGTTAAATGCGAATCAAACCGCGGTATAAAACTAGTGAAGTTAGTTACTGAGTACCATTGAAAGGAAATCGTGCGGTATATAAACTTCCTATACCGCAACCGCATACCGTGAAAGTTAAGTCAGTGTCAATTGTAAGTAGACGTTATTACGTGAATTTTAATAAAAAATAGTACTTATCTATCTATCTAATACCTTTAAACGAGCAATTTTTGTATATTTTTATATTTGTATATATTCAGGATCTCGGAAACGGCGTCATCTATTTCCGTGAAACTTAGTATGTAGGTTGTTTCGAGGACGATAAATCGATCTAGCTAGATTTTATTCATAGAAAACTTTATAACCTAAGTTTTCAGGCTATGAAAAAATATAGCTAGAATATGAAGGTAAATTTCGCCGCCGCTGTCAAAATAATAATAGCTCAGACGGAAATCGGTTGCTTCGAAAATCCGTGTAACCCCAGTTCGAATCCGAGTGACAGCAGAATAGATATATTTTTTTTGTACAAAAATGTTAATTTTATAAGGCAAACCTAACAGTTTATTTTAATTTAAAAATGTTGTTTAAAGAACCGAGCTAGGCACGGTCGCCCAGGTACTGACTGATATTTTAACAGCGATGTCGAAATACGGATGCTCATCCAGTGATCAAGAATTAGTCCATTATTCATTAATTGTCAAAGCTTTAATTAATGTGTTAGTTAGTTAGTTTTTCCTACACGCGTTAGAAGTTATACTTCTTTGGCGTAAGAAGATAAAAATCTATTCAAAAATTTTATCTTTCGCCTTATTCTACGTTTGTAGAAAAAACGACACTAACAATAGAAATAAGATATTTAATACATTGAAAGTTTTAATACAAACAACAAATACAAAGAAACAAAATGTTGACTATAGCTAACTTCAGGGTGTTGGTCTTTCATGACGGTGTGCGCACACATCGTAATAACATTAGTGTGTCGGTCTTTCGTGACGGTGTGTGCGCGCATCGTAATAACTTCAGAGAGTCGGTATTTCGTGACGGTGTGCGCGCGCATCGTAATAACTTCAAGTTGTCGGGTTTTTAATAACGGTGTTCGCACACATCGTAAAAATTTACTCTCATCATTTTTCCCTAATGCGCCAAAAGAAGTATAACTTCAAAAATGTCGAAAACACTTTCATCAAAATCTACTGACCAAAAAAAAAAGAACATCAATTCAGAAACAAAGGAAGAAGATGTATTTAACCTTTTTTACTCTGTATATATAATTACTAGTTGTATCTGACTTCCTTTGCGTGGAATAATTATTTTGTGCTAACGCTAACACGCAGCGGAAGCTCTCAAAAGGAAATATGTTCCGATTTTGAAACATTCCTCATTGGTGCTCCGCTCCTCTTGGTCTTATCGTAACGACATTTCTCGATAAATGAGCTATGTAACAGTGAAATAATTTTTCAATTCAGACTAATAGTTCCTGAGACTACCGCGTTCAACCAAACAAGCAAACACTCCAGCTTTAAATAGTAGTATAAATTAGATTTACAAGATAAGTCGTTGGACAAGCGATTTGTCACCAGAAGTCATATAATTTTATACGGATTGAAGTAATAAAAAAATCAAGGCAGTTAGAATGACTGCCGACGGAAGTCAAAATTTAACACAATAAAATAACAGTGCTTTTAAAAAAAATTAAAGCAGTAATATTCTTGATTATTTAAAATTCAAACTTAGAAAATTGAAATTATTTATGTTAATTATGTTGACATCTATTGGTACTCGGATAAATAATATATGTCAGTTCGCCGTAGCCCAATTGTACTGTATATGGGTTTTTGCGCACCGACGGAGACGTCGGTTCGAATCCCACTGGTTGTCCGGTCAATGATATATACATTTTTATACAGTTTATTAATTCATATTGAAGTAGATCTTCAAAATTATATACAATTAAAATTAACAAATAAATTTATATTTGATTCCAGATTGTGGTATCGCTGTTAACAAACAAACAGCCCAACGCAGAATAGTCGGGGGAGATGACGCTGGCTTTGCAACGTTCCCCTGGCAAGCCTACATTCGAATAGGATCCTCAAGGTAATATTATTCTATTTATAATACATTGCTTTCTTTACTAACTTAACTTTAAAGAACGTAATATATAACAATTAATGTATAGTGAAATAAATTTGGAATATAAATCATCAAGTAAAGATAGCGATATTAAGGTGAGAAAACTTCTTCAGTTTTTATGTAAATCTCGCTCATTAGGTATTACGTCACGTCGCTATTGGGCTCGATATACATGTATATGACTATCACAAAATACTTCTAGATTTACAAGAATTATTTTTAGAACACAGAAATAATTTTCCAACTTATTCAGTTCGATTGAAATATATTTCTTTCCTACTCAATTGCGCTTATTGCAATTAACAATTGATAAACAGTATTAAAGAAATATACCGTAATACTTATATATAAAGATTTATTCACATTTATTTATGTGTATTAAAATACAAATTACCAAAAGTACGAAGGTGGAGATTAGTGTTTACAATTTACTGAAATTCTCATTTAAAATACTCTTTTAACAAAAAACTTTCAAGAAACCACAATTAAAGTTATCAGTATTTTAATCCTTGTTTCAAATCAACTAGGTTGGTACCTCCATCCTATCGGTGAGAATATCTCCTTCATCTAAATAAATATTTACTAAAACTAACATATTCCCGCCCGCTTAATTGGGCATTAAAAATAACAAATGGTATAAAATCTATAGTCCAAAATTGTAAAAACTCAATAAAATAAATAACCTAGAAATATCCACAAAACATTCCGCATCGAATGGTCATAGTTGTAAGCCGGATACGATTAGTGTCGTGATTACGCCTCAAAGGATATAATAAAAGATATGATAAAAAGACTATTGATATAAAATATTTTCATTATACCAGGTGAAAGGTTAGACACTCGCAGTATTCTAGAATATGACTATAGTCACATTTAACATATAAAGTAATATTAAACAAATACTAATAAACCCAGAAAACCTAAATTAAAGTTTGTTCTAAAACTTTCAAAATGATAGCTACAAACGTTAAATAAAAAAATAAACCTAAGTGCTATGACCGGTGCCAAAACCTACAATTTTAAACCTTATTAAGATTTGAATTAGTATTTGTATTGTAAATCGATAAATGGGTTCTTTGTAAAACATTACATTTCATACAAATATCTATTTCATAATATCGTGAATGTATTTGTAAATTTTTTTTTATTGCATATAAAAAATAAGTGAAACAAATACTTTTAAATAACGGAAATTAACATCAGTTGGAACACTTGAAATACACATACAGTAGGTACCCGGCATTCGATTTGGTACATCGACTTTTTTTGCTCGAACTGACTACGCTATTGGCCTTATTTAGGGCCTTCACAGCTTTACCGGACTACTGGTACATCGACGGAAGACTGAAACGTCCGGTTAAGGTCAGCTTGCTTCGGTTTTGTAAAGAGTTATCTCTGTCACATAGCGCAATGACTGCGATAGACAAAGATAGAACTATACGAATCCGAACTTACTCTCTCGGTCTTGTTCCCGACATGCCAAATCAAATGCCGGGTACAGTACACTGTTTCTTGCTGCCCGGATCAGCTGCTATATCAAAAGACTTGCAGGTCATAGGTTGTGTTACTGTAGTTTGTAGTCTACGTTGTTTTTAAATTGTAGTCTCCTACAATAGAATGCAATTAACTAATCGTTGTCAGATAAAGATAGTCTATTTATTACCTTTAACAATAAAATCTCTGAATCAGTTACACTAGAATTTACGATAGTGGTAGCTCGAGCCTTAAAGAAGTGTATTTTATAATACACTGATGTTATAATGGTGTGAAATATCTATAGCGGCGGATCAGAACGACTGTGACTGACGAAGAGCCGCCACGACATATGATTTTGAATTTTTATTTTTTTTGTTTAATCAGTATACATACTTTTTATTTAAAAAAAAAATATTTTTGATTATGCCATATTTATTTTATTTTCTGTTGTATATTTTTATGCATATTACCTGTATAATATAATTTCAATGTTTCACATCTACCAGGCCTCCAGCGACGGCTCATATTTTTTTTTATATTTATATATACACATATAATGTATATGAATATAGAATTGTTTTTCAAAGTGCTAGAAAGAAACACGTCCAATCGACAAACGCACATCAACTAGTAACCTATATATTAAGGCTATTCACACACCCAACGTTTTTCTATCGTTTTATATTGGGGCGTTAACGTTGATGGGTTTAGATTATTAGTTCTATTATTGGACCATAAATTCGGCTGCCATATAAACTAATTTATCCTGACTTATAATATAAATATGTATAAGAGTTTGTTTGTTTGTTACGCTTTAACTACTCCACCGATAATTATGAAATTTTGCATATATTTTATCTGGGGTGCTCTTAATATAGGGGTAATATTTTATTTAAAATGTATTTTCATGTAAGCTTTTTATATGATAAAAAGAATTAAGTAACCAAATTAAAAAAATATATATTTACGTAGATTTCATTATTGAGCCATTAATTTTTTAAATATATTTAATAAAAAAAGACAACCAACCCACAAAACCAAGTAAGTGTACGGCCTGAGTGAATATGCTTTCGGCGGGCCTTGCAGCGTCCAAGAGCCGCTTAGGACACCTACATGTTAATGCGTCTGTTTGAAATGGACGCCGCTTGCCCCGCCATACCTAACGCTCGATTGAAGCGTCTACTCTAGACGTTCACTAAGAATGCTTAACAAAATATGCAGCAAATCTATATCAACTTAGTTGAAGACACATAAAGTAAAAATGAAAGGAGAAATCATTAAAAGAGGTTAACACTGAAATGCCTATACTTCATGTGTGATATATTACTTTTAATTCACAAAATGAGTAAAATAAAAAGTTGACTCCAGTTTATAAATATTCCATTCTAACTTTATTATGAGAGCGTGAAGTTATATTTATATAAGAATTAATTTTTCTACACAAAAAATTGCAAAGTTACTAATGTGCTTTATAATTAATGTATGAATTATATTTGTATATATGTATGTCTTTGTATGAATATGTATGAACGTCATGCACTATATTTTTTGAAACTGAATAAGTAGTACAGATTATATGTATTAATATAAATAACACAGTTACTAAATTATTAATTAATGTAGTATTAGTTTTTTCTTTAATTATTCTTGCATGTAATTAATTTAATATATATTTTAATTTATAGGCAGTAATTCAAGCTTATTTTTAAATGTTAAACCAAGAAAAGCAAGCCTGAATTATGTTTGTCATATTTATTTTTAATTATTTTATTACTATATGTATCTTTATTATTAATATTAAATGAATATTAGATTGAAATAAAACACTTATTAATTAAAAAAATATTAGCTTCCATACTTTTTTAACGCCTCAAAATGGTTTCTAATAAGTTATATTTTCATTTAGAAAATCCTCAAAAGTTGTTAGTAATTTTTTATTTTATTTCAATCTAATTATTTATTAACATCATTTTATTTATGTTTACTAATAAATAATTAAAATTGTATTTCAGATGCAACACGCTTATGTCAATATTCGAGCTAATTGGTTGGAAGCAGTGTTGGATAGAGAGGTAAATGTGCGAAAGAGACAGCATGAGATAAATTTAATATTTGACTTTATTCTTAAATTGAATGACGTAGTTTTGAATTATGTAGCTAACGTAGTGAGGTAGCATGCGGCGTTTTTATAAAAGCGCGAGCGTTTAATACGCTGGTTTGTTTACAGCCTTATTTAATTCCCTCTAAGAATTTAACGGTTTATACTTTAATACAGGTTTTCAATATAATTTCTATATAGTTACATGAATAGAGATTTTTATATGAAAAAAAAAATATTTCTTTTTTTTTCTTATTCTATAACGATATATTACCTGTTATTTTCAACTATATATATATTTATTTATTCTTTAATTACTTCGTTGTATAGTTCGATTAATATTATTCCACTTTTTCGCACATTCCTCAACGTTAATTAATTTAGAATGTTCAAATTAACTTATTAACACAATAAAACTAATTTATATTAAAAAACAAGGTAAGTTTATATCAATATTTATTTTATATAGTTAGTAACAATATTAATTGTCAATAGTGCATGATTGTAAGCTTTGCATGATGTATTATTTAACTGTTCGTTTCTGTCTACATAGCAATTTATTATTATACTAGCGGGCCCAGCGGACGTTGTCCCGCCCTGATAATAACAGACAAATTATACCCACGCCTTCCGCATGAAAATCCGTTCAGTAGTTTTTGAGTTTATCGCGAACAGACAGACAGACAGACAGACGCGGTAGAGGACTTTGTTTTATACTATGTAATGATGATTTGCAAGTGATTCTTATTAAGAACCAACTACTCTAAGATTTCAAGCCGATTTTATATACCTCTTTCGGGGCACAATCTAAAAAGTTCTTGGTTTCTTTGCTCTACCATGAAGGTTATAATACCACATCATTCAGGCGTACAAAGGTTTTTATACAAGACAGCATTGTATTAACGACGATTTAATTCATACCTCAATCATCGTAACTCTTTTTTATTAATAGTACGTACCAAAAGTTTGATGTGTCAAAATATGATTTTAATTCATATAATATTTGAGCAGCCTACATCCGAAATAGTATCTGAATTCGACAATCAACGCCTTTTTTATCTCGAACTGACTACGCTATTATATATATCTAGCAATGTCTTAACACCTTCACCGGACTACTAAGGCGAGCATGCATACCTCAACAACTCTTATATATATTTCGTATCAAATAATTTACTAAACTATTTAACTTCGATATGGGAGAAAATAAAACTCTTTCACTTTCATGTGTAAGCGTGTATGCGTGCACGTGTGTGGAAGTGATATGTGTAATGTTATTGTAGTGATGTAAGATCTTGTGTGAGTTAATCGCGCGAGCAGCGCACTTAAGGGCTCCACTCTGAGGGTACGGACCTAGGCTTGAGCGGCTGCCGAGGGGGTCGAATCTGGTATGCGGGAGCGAAAATTTACCTCCGGATATATAATTAACGCCGATGGGTGTGAATTGAACCTTATATCTTAGGGATTGTCGCAAGCTTTAATAGTAATAGAGACTAATCAAAAATGGTAACTTTTTTCTATAATTTATTATATGCAAAAACTTATTATAGATATAGTTTTTAGTTACGTATTTGAATTATATCCAATAATTGATTTAAAAAATCAATAGTCATTCTGAAACAGTCTTCGTAACGTGTAACGTCATA
Organism: Antheraea mylitta; assembly: GCA_014332785.1. Lineage (NCBI taxonomy): Eukaryota > Metazoa > Arthropoda > Insecta > Lepidoptera > Saturniidae > Antheraea > Antheraea mylitta. Next base: position 1,051,662 of record JACEII010000073.1, on the reverse strand, counting down.
GCTTCCCAAACATTGTTCTGACAATCACACTTTGACAGATTTATTTCTTACCAAAATAATGACGTTTGGCTTCTTGTGACGTCAGTACAACGTCATGACAGCAATAACCTTTTTATCGGGAACATTTGAAAGTAGTAATGAAAATATCATTTTAAAAGAAAAGACTGTGACTATTATTTAAAAAAATAGGCATAGAGGCACAAATTTATATAACATTGTATGAAGTGAAGGTCATGTGGTGAGGAAAATTTAAAATCCGTTTCTAGTTCATATCTTATGTAGATTATAATCAGGTCAAGGAGTTTTGTCTTTGTGTTACAAAACCGAAATTAAATTTTCGCCAACAATTGCGTGCGTCGAGTGCATTCACTTGTTATTTTATTGTAAAATAAATGCCAAGCGTTACCGATACTTTTATCAGAGGTTCCGTATATAGGTGTCCGGTAATTACGAATAATTTGGAAATTACTTACAGTAGAACTTTGGCCGTTCAGAAATTATTTTTTGAGTACAATAGTTGGCCATATTATTTACTGCTTAGCTACTGGCATAGTTAGTGTATAGTAATAGAAAAAAAAATGATGAAGTTTAGTAACTTGGGGTGGTTGTATTGTAAAAATTTGTGATATTTAAAAATCATATCTTAGGAAGTAACGAGGATATGTTTTGTTTTGCATTTTCTAAACGCCCATTCGTTCTGCTATAATCCACTTTAATGTTATCCATTCATTACCGGACAATTTGTATATCTTTACGCAAGTCTTATTAAATCCAGTTTCTTTATCATATGGATTAGCAAACAGACATACCTTCAATATAAAAAATATGTCATTAATTTCACTGGAATCATATATCGCTGATTATATGATCGACTCTATAAAATTAAAGGAGGTGACAACTATACGAGACTTGTGCATCATTTTAGACAGATCTTTGAGCTTCCGATATCACATTGATAACATAATGAAAAAATTATCTAAACTGTCTGGGTTTATTAGTCGTCAGATGAAAATATTTAAAGAACCCAGCCTAACAACAATAATTTACAACACTAATTATTCTACACGACATTTTAGAGTACAATAGTCCTCTTTAGAATCCTTCCTACCAAGTACATTCTGACAGAATTGAACGAGTACAAAAGCGCTTCGTATACCACAGATAACAAATGCAATATCTTGAAAACTTACGAAGAACGGCTCTCTTACTACAAAGGTATATCACTTTGTACTCGTAGAAGGAATGCTGATATCGTGTTTCTTTTTAAATTGCTACATAGAATCACAGACTCCCCCTACATTCTTGGATGGTTCAACTTTGCGATTCCACGTTTGAGTAGTCGCCTCGATAACAGAAAAACTTTTTACTTGCCCCATTGCAGAACAAATATCGGTCAACATTCCCTAGTATATCGTATGTCCTCTTTCTGTAACGCTGTTCGCACAGAGATTGACATATTTTTAGGTTCTGTTGCCTCTATTAAAAATACTCTTAAATCACTTAAATAATGTAATTTCTAGATTGTCAATTTTATGATATATTTATTTAGTTTTTGTACCGCCTAATGTCTGATCTCTATATTTTATGCCCATGCTGTGTCTACATTTAGAAGACTGAAATCATCACATGGCCTTAAAATACTTTTCGTCCTTATGTATGTAACTAGATTGTAGTCAGTTTTGTGGACCAATAAACTAAAAAAAATGAATTACAGCCTAAAGCCTTATCGATGAGACACGGCAATGTCTAAGCGTATCGTCATGTAACCTGAGAAAAAAAATTGTGCTTGTATCAGTGTATACTGTATACACACGAAGGAAGTGAAACTTATATATCTCTTGTATTTTATTTGTCTGTGCGTTTTAATAATATAATGACTGGTCGATATTGTAATGATAGGGATGCCTAGAAATGACACCAATCTACTTTCAGTAAAAGGGACTATGATAGTTGCTTGTGTAGTTGGTATAAAATATAAAAAAGACATTGCGTGTATCAGTATGTACACGCGGAGGAAGTTAAATTTCTTTTGGTTATATGTATTAAATTACATATATATGAGAATACTCATAGACTGTGTTACTGTATGAAGTTGTATAAATACTTAACTAGACATTTACTCATTTCTGTATATTACTAGACCAAGGAAGAAACTTATACATATTTACATAAACACACAAATACATGCCTATCTTACGTTTAACGCGTAACGTAGATTTTTCCCTACCACGCCATAAGAAGTTTCATTTAAATAAGATTTGGCTTGGTTTGAACTATTAATAGGGTCTTATTAGAAGAATTAGAAGCGTTAAAAATAATAGTCTAGATTGTACCTAGAATGTGTCGCAGAAGGTTTATGAAGGTTTTATGGTGAACATAGTATTTTATTACTAAGGCGTCTCCAAACAAACAGACATACATTCCTAAAAATGATTTAAATGTATCTTATTACTTACTACCCTCTGTCCGCGACTTTGTTTGTGTGGAATAATTACTTTGGGCTAACGCTTACACGCAGCGGAAGCTCTCAAGAGGAAAAAATCCTCTTTTGAAACATTTTTCATTGGTGCTCCGCTTCTACTAGTCTTAGCGTAATGATATATAGCTTATAACCTTCCTCGATAAATGAGCTATATAGCATTGAAAGAATTTATCAAATCGGACCAGTAGTTCCTGAGATTCCCTCCTACAACTTCACAACGTCACAAACTCACAAACTTTACCTCTTTATAATATTAGTATAGATTCCTAGACACTTCCAACATTTTTTTTAACAAAGGTTTAAGATGTATAGATATGTTAAATTTACATATGTATAGATTTCACGTCTCATAGAACGTAAAACTGTATAATAAAACTCTATAAAACTGTCTTAAGGAACCCTAAAACCAGCCACAATTATACATGTGTAACGCACGTTCGTAGCATCATTTCACTCATAGTAAATTGGGTTTTATCATGACATACTATAGTTTATGATTGCGAAATAGATATACATTGCGTTGATTCTTTGTAATTCTATTGTTATTTGAAACAGTTTTAGAAAACATACTAATATTTTGTTGTTACGAAAGAGTTAATCCATACTTATAACATTACACAAAAAGTCGTGGTGTTCTAGTGCAAGGATTCCTAAACATTAAAAATAACGGAACACCAACAAAATACCTTTTATTTTATGGATTCCCATATCAAATGATTACAAATTAACACTGAATTTTATACAAAAACTTTTAATGTGTCAGCTTCTATAGGCGTGGGTAAATCTGATTGTTGGCGACGCAAAACAGGAATTTTGCAATTTAACGAAATACTCAAAAACATTTGCAAACCTATCTCTATTGACATAAAATTTAAATTGTTTTTAGGCCACTCGTTATACTTGTATTACACTAGTGTTATATTAGTGATCTTTGATAAATGCCGCCAAACATATCGCGCCTGGGCCTAGTTGAATTTTTATATTTAATAAAAATTAATATTTATGTAATAAAATATATGAACAGTCATTATTTTATGGAATAAATTTAAATGCTTTGTCTTGTCGTTATGCCATAGCTGATTCATGTCGTAATTTGTTTTTTTAGGCATATAACTTATATAAAATAATCTCGATGTTTCCCATCTGCCAGGCGTCCGGTGACGGCTCAATTTTTTTTTTCATTTAGTATATAATACCTGTGTAAATATTCCACAACTCTGCCAGTGTCATGTGAATGGTAAAACGAACTCTATTTCTTTTTTCTATACTCTCTGGTTCTGTCAATCGCTGGAAAGAGGACGCTTTTCTATGCAACCTTTTTTTTTAATAAATATCCGGACTTATTCCAAATCTATTACGTGGTGGAGGCTGAGTGATTTGACTGCCGAAATATAGATTCGGTGGTCACAAATGCGAATTCCGGAATTGTACTAAAGAATTCTAGAAGAGAGAAATTCGAAAGTGAGAAATATTCTTATAGGTTTGATATTGGGTCAATAGAACGCTGAAATTTTCTATTTGAAAAGGTCATTACGTCATGAGTTGACCTGTTGAGTTTTTGTTCTGTGGAGTGTTGAGAGAAGTACAAGTTCTTTTGTGTATAAAAAGTATTCGTCAGAGTATATGAGATGTAGATGGCGCTGTTATAGCTAGAGGATGAAATTTGAAGGAATGCCCTAATAATTTTCTTTAGCTCCAATACTGAGTTGGTAATTTATGTTATAGTACAGATAGGTAACAGATTACCCACTTTGTTTTATACCGAAACCCAATATTTTTTCACTGAAATAATGGTATCCTAAGATATTCCTTGTAACATCAACTATCTCTCATTGAAAGTCCCACCCAAATCGGTCCAACCATTTCATAAATTACACGAAACAGACGGGCATAAATTTTTTTAAAGATGTTATTGTTATAAGTACTAAGTACCTGGACGAGCGAGCCTGGCTTGGTTCTTTAAAAACCATTTTTAAATTAAAATAAACTCTTAATTTTGCCTCACAAAATTAGCATTATTTTACCAAAAAAAAAATGAAAAAAGATATCTCTTTTTCTGTCACTTTGATTCGAACTGTAGTTAGAAGGATTTTCGAAGCAACTGATATCCCTCAGAGTTATTTTCATTTTGATAGCTTCTGCGAAATATACTTATATTTTAGCTATACTTTTTCATTGCCTGCAGATTAAAAAAGTTTTCTGTATAAGAAATTTAGCTAGATCGATTTGTCGTCTCCGAATCCACCTACATACTAAGTTTGACGGAAATCGCTGACGCCGTTTCCGAGATCCTGAATATATACAAATATAAAAATATACAAGAATTGCTCGTTTAAAGGTATTAAATTAAGTAATTGGATATCCAATTCTATTTATTTAAAGTAGCCTATCCGGCGGACGATGGCATGTCTTGATAATATAAAACCCTAAAATTCAACCGCAGCGCTCTCTACCGGGCCTAATTGTGAATCTAAACTATTCTTGAATCCATCTGAATACTCACAATTATTTTTTTATCAAAATCTGTCCAACCGGTTTGGAGGAGTTCAGTCACATACACATGGACAGACGATTATATATATAAAGATTTCGTAACACACTTGTTTGGGTGAAAACTGGAATACTTTCTACCTCAACACTTCATACTTCGCTTGGGAAGTGACCTTTTTTACTGCTATTATATTATTATTTTTTTTTTTTTATTTGGTTCACAAACTAGACATCACACAAACAATTAATCACATTACATTAACTAACTTACATTAAATGCAAATCTTGGTGTGAGTCCTAAAATAGTGAACACGGCTTACTTACAGAATTACAATTAGATTAATTAATTAATTACTTATAATTAGAGATATAGTTATAATAATATAGTTTTTATTTTAAATTGAAATGTACGCAAGGAAGGACTAAATATGTCGACAAGCTGATTTATCCCATTGTATTCCGAAAACATACGATAAAGAGGAGAGTTATTGTGAGATGTATTAAAATTATTGGTATAGTTTGATCGCAACCGCTGTACCGCGTCTTAGGTAAGCGCGGAGAGGTGGGGGAGTGGGAAGCAAAGAGTACGCAGGACCCATCTTTAGGTCAGTCCGTTCACACCCCACGTCTCGCCACTCGCGATCCTATGACGCGGTTCAGCTATTGCGGCATTAATATTATAACTAAAAAGCTATAGATACGACATCAACGCTTCGAAAGCGCCTTGTTAAAACTTGACTACCTAGGAAACGTGATCTAACCCTATCAATCCATCCGTATCTAAGCAACATATAACTATTTCTTTTTCACCACGGATATTGATAATATGCTATTTTACTTACACATTTTATCTAAGACAATGTGGCGTTACAATATTTCCTTTACGTGTGTGTGCGTCATAGTACCATTTGTTCTGTCAAGATATCATATAAGTAACGTATCTACAACTTTTTGCTTACATTATTAGGTATAATATCATTGGGTTGCGGTCAACTATTGGTCAAAGATTAATAAAACCTTTAATTTTTCAGATGCGGCGGTTCGCTTATATCTCATAGGCACGTCGTGACGGCAGGACACTGTGTAGCCAGAGCACAACCTCGTCACGTGAGAGTCACTCTTGGCGATTACGTCATCAATTCCGCCGCAGAACCTTTACCGGCTTACACGTTCGGAGTGCGCTCTATAAAAGTGCATCCCCTATTTAAATTTACACCGCAAGCTGACCGTTTTGACGTCGCTGTACTATCTCTGGATAGAAAAGTAGTCTACATGCCCCATATTGGTAAGTACCTGTAGGACCGAGCCTAACTCGGTTCTTTAAAAAACATTTTTAAATTAAAATAAACTGTTAGGTTTCCCTCAAAAAATTAACATAAAAAAAAGTTAAAAAATCATATCTCTCTTATAATAATAAAATTGTTTTTTAAATTAAAATAAACTGTTAGGTTTGCCTCACAACATTTGGATTTTTTTATCAGAAAAAAGATATCTCTTTTACTGTCACTTGGATTCGAACTGGCGATAGACGGTTTTACGAAGCCGCCGATTTCCACCTGAGTTATTTATGTTTTGACAGCGCCGGCGAAATTTACCTTTATATTCTAGCTATATTTTTTCATTGCCTGAAGATTCAGATAAAAACAAGATTTCTATGAATGAGGCTAGTCGATTAATCGTCCCCGGAGCCACCTAAATACTAAGTTTCAAGAAAATCACTGCCGCCGTTTCCGAGATCCTAAATATTTTAACAATATAAAAATATACAAGAATTGCTCGTTTAAAGGTGTTAATAGGTAGATAGATTAATAATACTCAAATCTGTAAGCAATAGTTTAGAGATAATAAGCAAGATGTATCCACTTCATACGCAGTAGAATTAATTGAACCTTCATTGTATATTTTTGTATATAAATTTCTTCTGTACGTGTGTATGTCACTGAACTCCTCCCAAACGGCTGGACCGATTTTGATTAAAGCTCTACCGCAGCGCCACCTACCGGGTCCAATTGTGAATCTAAACCATTCTCGGATCCACTGGAACACGCATACAAAATTTCATCCAAATCGGTCCAACCGTTTAGGAGAAGCTCTGTGACGTACACACGTAAAGAAGAAATATATATATTAAAATAAATTAATATAAGTAAGGTTAAACGAGATTAATTGAAATTAATACTAATATTCTAAAGCTGAAGTATTTGTTTGGTTGAATGCGCTCATCTCAGGAACTACTGGTCCGATTTGCAATTCTTTCGGTGTTAGATAGCTCATTTATCGAGGAAAGCTATATATCGCTAAGACCAATAGGAGCGGAGCACCAATGAAGAAAATTTCAAAATCGTTTTACTCCCCAGCTTCCGTCGCTTTTTTTTTCGATCTGACTACGCTATTGACCTAGCAAGGTCTTAACAGCTTCAACGCACTACTTAGGCGAGCGCTTAAGGCACTCAGCCGATTTTATTTGACAACTGGCTCAAGGGTGCACAGCACACCTCGGCTTGGGCTGTTGCCTCTTGTATCCAATTCACAGCCTATCTGAGAGCTTCCGTTGCGTGTTAGCGTTAGCCCACAGTAACTATTCCACACGGACAAAGTTACGGTTAGAATCTAGTCATTCTATTATGCTTAAGAGCTTGTTTGGTTGAACATACTAATCTCAGGAACTACTGGTCTGATTTAAAAAAATCTTTCAGTGTTACATATGTCATTTATCGAGGAAGAATACAAGTATATCATCACGCTAAAACCAATAGGAGGCGAACATTAAGAATAATATTACAAAATCGGTTCTTTTTCGTTTTGACAGCTTCCGTTGCGTGTTAGCGTTAGCCCACAGTAACTATTCCTCGCGGACGCAGTCGTGGGCAGAATTTAGTTCTTTTATATGGAGACAATATAAATGATAAACGAGATTAAAAATACATAATTTTTAATTTAAATTTCCAGCACCGATCTGCCTCCCTGAACGTGGCTCTGACTTCCTCGGTCAGTACGGTTGGGCGGCGGGTTGGGGCGCTTTAAGCCCTGGCTCTAGGCTTCGACCGCGCACACTACAGGCAGTCGACGTGCCAGTACTGGATAACCGAGTTTGCGAGCGCTGGCATCGTTCTAACGGTATGTCAACTAAACTATCTAATCCCTAGTATAGGTTTAAATATTTAATTGTTAGTAATTAATTATAATTAATAAAATAGTAGTTAATTGTTATTTAATTAGCTGGAGTTTTCTGGGAAGGAAACCATACCATGATGTCAAAGTTTTTCCTAAGCCCCAAGTTGCAATATCTCGCCAAATCTAGTAAATATGATTTTTTTAAAACTGTTACTTAAGTAAATGATTATAAAAATGAAAAATTACAATAAAAAAGACAACCCACAATTAATATTAGGTAATAAATACTCGTAGGTCGTGTGAAATAATAAAAAAATATTCTGTAAGCGAAACCACGGGCATCTGCTATATTTATCAATAAGTATTTAATAGATTTGAATAACATTTTAAAGTTTAAGAAAAAACTCGTAAAAAAGTCTCCATTCATAAAGACATCGATGGTACGAATTAGATATTACATTACGAATTAGATACCACTGCATAGCCGAAAGAAAGGACCTGCAAGGCCAATAGCATAGTCAGTTCGAAGAGAAAGAAAACATGGGTTCATTTTTTTCATTAACTTCTTCGGCTGATTGTAATTTGAACCTGTTTCAATCGACAGCCTGGACTCGAAAATTCTGACCACTGATCGGTTAATCACATCGCTGTAGCAATGTTGTCTGATACAAGCATTAAGCCGTCATGGGAAACCTGGTAGATGAGAAACATCGAAATTGTTTTTTATAAGTAATATACATAAGAGAGCAAATTACGACAGGAATCAGCTATGGCATAATAAAAAGATAAAGCATTACAAATTAGTTCCGTAAAACATTGATTGCTTTATTTTACTACATAAATATTAATTTTAATTAAATATAAAAGACAAAAATTCAACTAGACGCAGGCGCGGTGTGTATGGCGGCATTTATCAAAGGGCGCTACGTCGGCGCGTACCGTGTAACATTAGTAGAACGAGTGGCCAACAAAACAATCTGGGGTGTAAGGGGTGTCGACTAACATCTTAAGACTTGAGATACCCAAGCCAACCTCACCTGCACGTGGTGCACCCTGCTGAACAACGAACGAGGCAATGGCGATAGCGGGGTGGTAGGGTTTTACAGTCCGACTGGGTCGCAACCACCATGTATATGGCGAAAAAGCTCGTCATAGTGACTCGCGTTTCGGGATCAGCCTGTGCATATCCAGTACCGGGTGACTTTCGTCATTATGGCCGGCATGACAGCGGCAACCGGCGATGGATAATCTGTCTATCGGTGGTTGCCGATGTTTTTGGATTGTACTATGCTTAACATCAAGCACAGTGCAGTCGCTTTGTCGTGCTTCAGTAAAAAAAAAAAAGTCTGAATCTTATGTTTATACAGATAAGGTTGCAAATATTTTTGAGTATTTCGTTACTAGTACTAAGTTCGTGTTTTGCGTCACCACGCCAACAATCAGGTTTACCGTCCGCCTATAGATGTTTCAAATCAAAACAGTCAGTTTTGTAGGTGGTAGAGCCATGTTGAAGCTATTACTGGTTTCAGCATGAATGGGTCGGTTCGACAGGAGTAGTACCACCCTCTCACAGAAAACTAACGTGAAGTAACAGTGCTTGCATTTTGGCGTTTCGTTCGATCAGTGAGAGTGCCGGAGGCTCACCTCTCCTCATCTTCCTACTCTCCTCTTCCCTTCCTCCCCTCCCCCATAACCCAACACAGGCTGGTAACGCACTTGCGACTCCCCTGGTGTTGCAAGTGTCTATGGACGATGGTGATCACTTAACCCACTTGACCCACCCGTTCTTTTGCTTCCACACAAATAAAAAAAATCACTCTATCTATACTAATACTAATTGATTTAATAAAGAGGTAAAGTTTGTGAGTTTGTGACGTTGTAGGGGGTAATCTCAGGAACTACTGGTCCGATTTGAATAATTCTTTTAGTGTTATATAGCTCATTCATCAAAAATGGTTATAGGACATATATCATCACTCTAAGACTAATAGGAACGGAGCACAGGTGAAAATTGTTTCAAAATCGGGACGTTTTTTCCTTTTGACAACTGCTGCGTGTTAATGTTAGTGTATCTATTCCAGAGGCTAGTTTATTATACATCGGGTTTAATATTTTCCAGGTATCAACGTGGTCATATACCCTGAGATGCTCTGCGCCGGGTATAGAAGTGGCGGGAAAGACAGCTGTCAAGGTGATAGCGGAGGTCCCTTAATGTTGGAACGAAGTGGAAGGTGGTACCTCATTGGAGTAGTCTCTGCCGGGTATTCCTGCGCGAGTCGGGGTCAGCCTGGTATATACCACCGGGTAGCCCATACAGTTGACTGGATATCACATGCTACAACCTTGTCATAGCGTACCGTAACTTGTATAGCATAGAATTATGGTGTGTAGAGGTACAGAGAACCATCTTTGTTTATAGTGTCCCTGAGAATGCATTTAATTACAGTGACTATATAGTAGCACAGGATTTATTGTTTAATTATTTTAATATCTATACCAGGGTCAAAGGGTAACCGTTATTAAAAAAAATGTGGTAGAGGCACGCTGAAACTATTACTGGTTTCAGCACGAATGGGTCGGCTCGCTCGGGGTAGTACTTACTACCCGACCAACAGAAGCACCGACGTGAAGTAACAGTGTTTGCATTGTTGCGTTTCGTTCGGTCAGTGAGAGCGCCGGAGGCCCATCTCCATTCCTCTCCCCTTCCCTCTTCTCTCCCTCCTTCCATCTCCTCTCCCCATCCCCTTTCCGTCATTCCCTATAAAACACAGGCTGGCAACGCACTGGCGACTCCTCTGGTGTTGCTAGTGTCTATGGACGGTGGTGATCACTTAACATCAGATGACCCACCTGTTCGTTTGCCTCCTATATGATATAAAAATAAATAACCGCATTAAACCTAAAATCGATAATAAATAAATAAAATTATACAAATTAATAAAAAAAATCTCACGGATACGATTTCTTACGTACACAAAACATTATACGTAAGCAAAAAACGGTACAGACCAAGAGACTGCAAGACAGAAGAAAATTTAAAAAAAAACTATACTAATATCATAAAGAGTTTGTGGAACACATGGAATTAATTGGAAGGGTTGTCTTTTCCCTTATCGAACTGAATTAGTTCAGACAGCAAAATTATCCGATACGAAGTACATATAAGAGTTATTGAGGTATATATGCTTACATATATATCTCACTAACTTATATACGTATGAATATGTAGCTTAGCTTAGGTTAGCTCAGTTAGATCGCGAATCGCATAAACTACGCAACAGTCCAAGGCGAGATGTGCCGTGCACCCTTGAGCTTGTGATCAAAATTAAATCGTCTGAGTGACTCAAGCGCTCGCCTTAGTAGTCCGGTGAAGCTGTTAAATTCTTACTAGGCTAATAGCGTAGTCAGTTCAAAGACAAAAAACGACCAGTGGTCAAAATTTAAAAAAAAAGTTTAGTTGTTTGAAAACGCTAATCTCAGGAACTACTGGTCCGATTTGAAAAATTCTTTCAGTTTTAGATACCTCATTTATCAAGGAAGACTAATAGGCACAGAGCACCAGTGAATAATGTTTCAAAATCGTTATTTTTTTCTTTTGAGAGCTTCCGCTGCATGTTAGCGCACTAAGTAACTATTCCACGCGATCGAAGTCGCGGGCAGAAGCTAATTTTTTACACTTACAAAACTCTAAACATATATATATAGTACTTAGAGCTGGACACTTTTTCAACATGTTCCCCGTATGAGATAGTTCTCCTTATCTCTACCCTCCATACATAGAATATAGTACCAGGACGAATGAGCCTCGTTGAATTGTTTAAAAAGGTTACATTGTTGCTATTGGCTGTACGCCAAACATGTTCAAATTATGTAATACAGCGCCATCTTTCCACACTTTAAGGTAATAAAGTTATTATCCATTGGTTATAATGCAAATATTATATACAAGATGACGCTATATGACATAAGCTCTGATAATTAGTTTACTATTTTTTGTAAAGTCGAATTGTTTCAAGGGAAATACCTATATGGATAAACTAAGAAACTAAAAGTCTATCGAAACACAAAATTTCATCCAAATGGTTAGAGCCGTTTCTGAGAAACATGGAATAAATTTGTACATACAATTTTTATATATAAAAATAATTGATTAAAATGATAATATATGGATAAGTCATGTGACCTGGGAACATTTTTGAATGTACCAAAAAATAATCTGTGTGTTGCTTCAAAATATATTCAAATATCGTTATGTTTAATGTACAATTTACGAAATCTAATAATTTTCTATTACAAATATGTTTCGCTGCAAGATATTGTTTTAGAAATACCAATATTGAATTTACTATCAAAAGATACACTAAAATGCTTTATGGTATATAAAAAATGAAAAAGGCCTATGCCCAACACTGGACTCAATGGAAATAATAGTATCTCTATCTTAATACACTCGTCAGGGCAAACGCACAGTAAAGGTTATGATTTTAACATTTGAAATCAATCTTTATCAATGAAATAGAACCATAGAAAACAATGAAATAATTAAAATGTATTATTATGTTTTTTTTTTTCATTTAGAAATTATAGAATACTCAATAAAGGATTTAAATTATATTGTAAGGAAATAAAGACCAAATACCATGTTTTTTAAACTAAATCATGAAAATTGAAATAAATTATTAATTGAAAATAAATTAAAATTATTAATTACATCCCTAGTTACTTAAAATGATTTTTTAAAAGTAAATTTACTTAACAAAAACCGGCTAAATGAAAACTTTAAGGTCTAGATTATTACAATTATTTATCAGTGCTTTATTTAGTAAGATTCGGATATAATAGAAAGCGAACGGACCTAAGTTAATGTATTTAATAGTTGCGAAAATGTCCGCAACTTTTCTGTTGAAATTATATGAGATATTCCATTCTCAAATATTGATAGTAATAAATGTACTCAACACAGATGTTTATTTTTATATAAACGTACATAAAAATATATTTTAATAAATATAATTTTAAAAAATCATCATTATACAGTCATAGTTTCAAAAAAAAAACGCTGAAAAGATTACGTAACATTTAGCTTAGTAATAAAACAACGAATTTAATAATCTTTCGATCTACCATAAAAATAGTCAATAAATGTATGAGAAAGACCTTATCACTGATAGACCTCATTTACCTAAACGGGGGAGAGAGGAAAACTGTGTGAATTAGAAAGATTAGATTTTAAATAAATCGTTTTGTAGTATTATTATGATAAATTTTCTTTGAAAATGTTATGTAAAGAATACTAATTTAATTTATCTATATAGATTTGAAACGTATGTTGTTTGTCCAGACTTATAAAGGACTTTTACCGTTGTCTAAACAAAGATTTTCTGTGGGGATTAGTTAGTAAATATGAAATTAAAAAGTTGTAACTTAGAATCGGTAAATGGTTGTAGTAATGTCAAACTACAGTAAAAAAGACAAACCACGATTAATTTTAAATAATAAATACTCACAGGTTGCGTGGAATAATAAAACTATTTTGTGAACGAAGCCACGGCTATATGCTAGTTATTTAATTATTCATAACTGCATCTTCCTGTTATATAAAATTGTAACATTTTTAAAAGCAATGTTTTGATTTATTGGAAATTTAAATATTCCGTTTTTTTTTCTCAATAGCTAATAGTTTTAAATAAAATTTTAAAGTTTCAAAAAAGTCATTAAATGTCTCCATAATTGTAATCAGTGATTGTCTGTACGTATTTTGTAAATACAATTTCCTTCAAAGTTTGTAAATACATAATAATGAAAACTTATTTAACCATCTTCATTACAATTAATTGTAAATAAGAAATAACCTAATATAGATTTATGTAAGTTATTCTAGGGCTTCTAATTTATTTTGTTTTTTTTTTTAATTATTAAATATATTTTCTTACCGCAAATTTAAAACAAGATGAAACAAAACAAATCGTTTGTAATGCACTATTTAATAATTTAATTCAATAAAACATATTTATTGTTAATATTATATGTTATTTTTTTATAAACCTTTCCAAATTATGCCCCCCTCGGCAGCGGCTTAAGCCTAGGTCCATTCCCTCGGCGTGGAGCCCTTGAGTGCGCTGCTCGCTCGATACACTCACACAAAAATTTAACACCACAGCTACAACACTACACACATACACACTTACACATGAAAGTGGAAGGGTTTTTTTTCCTTATCGAACTGAAATAATTTAGAAAATTATACGATACGAGTGGCGTAACTATACTATCTGGGGCCCGTGGCAAATTCTTTTGATGGGGCCCTATCAGTAAAAATCACCGTTGTATTTAGTTTAATTTTAATAAACTTTGAGATATTCAATGAATTCCATTACACGT
>JACEII010000073.1:988622-1027195 GCA_014332785.1 Antheraea mylitta | reverse complement strand
AGGCCCACTTCTCTTCTCCTTTCCTCCTTTGCCTTCCCTTACCCTCCTCCATATACAGGTTGGCAACGCACTTGCGACACCCCTGGTGTTGCTAGTGTCTATAGAGGTGGTGGTCACTTAACATGACGTGACCCACCTGTTCATTTGCCTCCTATGATACAAAAAATAATATATTGATATATTAAAGAACCAGGTATTCTAAAATTCTTGTTCTTTCAACATTGCCGGCTCTTGTACTAAGGTGTCGCAAAAAAGTCTAGTTACGTTAACTACAAATTTTTGTTTTTCGTTATCTTGGAGAACCCCTTGCGTTTTATGGGACGAAAAGTATCCTGGATGTAGGCTTGTAATATCAGTTATTACTGTGTTAAGTTTCGTTAAAATTGGTTTAGTACTTTCAGAGTAATTCCGGTTTAGGTTCTAGGCTTTAATCCTTTATCCTGGAGAACCCTTTGCGTTTTATGGGACAAAAGGTATATTTGATGTAATCTCATAGTATTAGTTATCACTATGTCAAGTTTCGTCAAGATTGGTTCAGTAGTTTCAGAGTGATCGTGTTCATAGGGACAGACAGACAGACAGACAGACAAAAATTGTAAAAAGATTATTTTTGGCTTCTATATCGATAACATAGTCTACCCTGATTAAAAATTTCAAAAAATATTTAATGTACAGATTTCGACTTGTTACAGTTTTATTATAGTATAGACTAGCTGACCCGTGCAACTTCGTCTGCACCAAATTGGTTATCACTGGTTTCAATTGTATTTTTAAACGCGAAAAAAATTAATAAAACTGATATCCGATTGGAGCCACAACTACTGTTTCTAATTGTGATTCCAAACTATCCATTCTTTTTTCTGGAACTGACTACGCTATTGACCTAGCAAGGTCTTAACAGCTTCACCGGACTACATGTATCCACGAACTCATTCAAACATATACCCAGATTATATGTGACTTTCTTTAAATAAGCCTAGAACCCGTTCTTAGCATCATCTACCAGGTTCAATTAAGGTAAAAACTAACCTACATAAAGCTAAATAAACATCTTGGCGACTAACTTTATCATAACTATCTTCAACTTGTATTAAAACCTTTTTATACTCCATTGTATTGAAGAAAAATATATGGACACCGCGTCGAAGCGTCAAACATCGCGTCGAAGCGTCAACTGTCACTTGTTTGTAACTATTATCTAAGAGTTAGAAACCGTTTCGATAACGAATTTATATACATTTCCAATATAATTTTTTAAGTAATCTGTGTACCACTTACAACACCTTTTGGTAATTTATCTATGTTGATATGTTTGTATTGTAGATTATTCTACGTTGTTACACTGAATATTTGGCATTAAATTTATGACGTGTTTTTGTCACATTTGATATTGGCGAAATTGCCTACATAGGTAGAGGCCATATCGGAAAGAATCAATCAAGCCAGTTATATATATCTTTATATTCATCCGAACAACGTGCGGGCGTTGCGTTTATTTATTCATATCGTACCTTTATAGACAAAAATATTGATTTTTAAATAATTTTAGGATGTTTTTTTTTCACTAACTTTAAAAAATTATTAAAATGGAAATATTATTGAAAGACATTTTTGTTATTGATAATAATGTGCTTGATACTATTTTTTGGAAATAAAAATAAAATTTATTTCAAACCATGTTGGAATAGCAGTAATTTTATTAGTATTATATTTAGATATAAATAAGTACAAATTTCATCTTTCAGACTAAATCAGTTATTTAGTAAATATTTAGACCGATTTAGTGCTATAAAAATAATATGTGTATAGAATAACTTAGCTATAGCTATAGTTTAGTGCAGTACTGGCTGCACGATAACACTAGATTAGGCCCCCTCGGCAGCGGCTCAAGCCTAGATCCGTTCCCTAGGCGTGGAGCCCTTGAGCACTCTGCTCACGTGATACAGTGACACAAAACCTTACATCACTGCTACAATATCAAACATATCAGCTATACACACGTGCACGCCTACACGCTTACACGCTATTTTTCTTTTCCAGAGAAATAAACGACAAAGAGTTCTACCCTTATTTTTCCCTATCCTATATAATTTAGAGGATTTTTTCAGACACAAAATACATATAGGAGTTGTTGAGGTACGCATGCTTGGTGCACATGCATGTTTCAGTAACTCATATACGTATATCTATATAGCTTAGTTTAGGTTAGCTCAGATAGGTCGCGATTTTTACACAAAACAGGCGACAGCCCAAGCCGAGATGTGCTGTGCACCCTTGAGTTAGTCGCCCACACATCCCAAATCGGCTGATTGCCTTCAGCGCTCGCCTCAATAGTTCGGTGAAGCTGTAAAGACTTTTCCAGGTCAACAGCGTTTAAATTTCGAAGAAAAAAATAGCTGCACGATAAAGATAGAGATAATTGTGGCAGCGTGTGTTATCGACGCATATATTTAAGATGACATCAGCCCTAAGTCATTCGTTTACGTTTATCGTTGTGCATTGTATATTTTGGAATCTTAATATCAATAATATTTAATAAACTGAAATTCGTTCTTTGCTATAGAAAAAATAATTGGTGAGAAATTAATTATTTTTATTTATAAAATATATCAGCGGGCATATGATTGTTTATAAAAAAATGTGTCTGACTGTGATAAATTCATGTTTTTAAATGCGTTTAAAAGTTACTGAAAAAAATGTTCCTAAACTTATTCATAAATCAAAGTTAATTAAATCAAAATGCGCATTAAAAATACAACGTTAACCGGCTACCAGGTGTCTGAAATTCTGTTTATTGATAAAATGTGTAGCTGGTAGAGCCACACTGAAGCTATTACTGGTTTAAGCATGAATGGGTCAGCTCGTTCGGGCTAATACTACCCTCTCATAGAAAACTGACGTAAAATAACAGTGCTTGCATTGTAGTGTTTCGTTTGGTTAGTGAGAGCGCTGGAGGCCCCCTCTCTTCTCCTTTCCTCCTTCGCCTTTCCTTATACTGGTTGGCAACCTCCCCCATATACAGGTTGGCAACGCACTTGCGACATCCCTGGTGTTGCTAGTGTCTATAGACGGTGCTGGTCACTTAACATCACGTGACCCACCTGTTCGTTTGCCTTCTTTGATATAAAAAATATATATTAAAGAACCAGCTATTCTAAAATTCTTGTTCTTCCAACGTTGCCGGCTCTTGTACTAAGGTGTCGCAAAAAACTCTAGTTACGTTAACTACAAATTTTTATTTTCGTTATCCTGGAGAACCCCTTGCGTTGTATGGGACAAAAAATTGTTCAGTACTTTCAGAGTAATATGGGTTTAGATTCCAGACTTTAATCCTTAATCCTGGAGAACTTTTTGCGTTTTATGGGATAATATATTTGATATAATCTCGTAATATTAGTTATCACTATATCAAATTTCGTCAAGATTGGTTCAGTACTTTCAGAGTGTTGCGTTCTATATCGATAACATAGTCTACCCTGATTAAAATTTTCAAAAAATATTTAATGTACAGATTTCGACTTATTACAGTTTTATTATAGTATAGATTACTCTTTTTTTATGTCAAAGGAGGCAAACGAAAAAGTGAGTCACCTGATGTAAAGTGATCACTACCTTCCATAGACACTAACAACACCAGGGGAATCGCAAAAAGTTGCCAGCCTGTGTTTGGCGGGAATTGGGGAGGCGAAGAAGAGAGGGGTGGGGATGGAAGGGGAAGTGGTCCTTCAGCGACAACGCAAGCATTGTTACTTCACGTCAATGTTTCTTTGTGTCGGATGGTAGTACCGGGGGCGAGCCGACACAATCATGCTGAAACCAGTAAGAGCTTCAGCATGGCTCTATCGCCAACATATTCATGTTATTTCATTAAAGTATTTATGGTGATAAAGATATTTATATAACTCGAAATATGTAAGTGTAATAGGAATATTCTAAAACTAACTACCCAGAATTATACGTAGAAAAGAAAAATAATAAAGATGGCTTAAAAAGTTATAATGTCTCTTTCTACAGCAGAAATAATTCGTCCAAATCTGTTAATTTACCATCCAATAGGAATGCGATGTTTATTTACTAAAGTTCTCAAAATTTCGAATAGGGGGCGATAGTATCGTTGTAAAGGTATTGAAGAGATGTCTCGCTCGCCCGTTACTTCCTCTAATATATCACGCCAATGCCTCGAATTACCACGTGACATAAAACTCCTGTAATAGAGAATAATCTCGTTATTATTTCAAATTTACAACGGGGGTTTTTATAAGGATCTTGTAATGCCATGTAGTTGTCATAATATTTTATTCATAATTTTGTGCTGTTTGGTTCTATATTGTGAAATGTTGGTGGTGCTTTACGTAACATAGTTTGGTTATTGTGCACGAGTGAAGTGGATCGGAAATAATATCATGGATTCGACTTAGCACAAAAACTCCCTGGAAACTTCTAACAAGACAGCCTCCATCTTGTTAGTTTATTGAAATGATCCTAAAAATCTTATACTATTATTACCCACTCGACAATGGCAATAATAACTTACTAAAAGGTGGATTGCAAAAAAATAATTACAAAGTCATATATAGGCAGGGCTTTTTTCGCGGGGGTACGAAGGGCATGCAGTGCCCTTAAAGGAAATTTCGAAGATATCTAAAAATTACCTTAAAAACCGAAACGCATGGTGGTAATCTTTCCAAAAAATTTTAGACTATTTCTAATTGTCCAAAACCGACATACTAAGTTTCACGGAAATAGCTGTCGCCGTTTCCGAGATCCTGAATATATAATAATATAAAAATATACAAGAATTGCTCG
Source organism: Antheraea mylitta (assembly GCA_014332785.1). Classification (NCBI taxonomy): domain Eukaryota; kingdom Metazoa; phylum Arthropoda; class Insecta; order Lepidoptera; family Saturniidae; genus Antheraea; species Antheraea mylitta. The sequence goes on along the minus strand of JACEII010000073.1, from coordinate 1,022,389 downwards.
TTTAAAGGTATTGGTTTTTATATATATATATATATGATAGATATATATCATTACTTTAAGGCCATTAACCTACCAGTTATTATACCAGGACAAGACAAGTAATTAATAATCACTTGCGTTTTACAACGTCAAAGTAATACAATATTTAAATAACTTACTTCAAAATTTTGCCCACAGTCTTGGAACCATATATATCACATCTGTTCATAGAAATTGTCTCCGGTAATGGCTCATCAAGACTGCGTCTTCCAAACACTGCCGCTTTGCATAAAGTCTCAAACAACTGATGTTGGAGAAAACTGCTTAGAAAATACCTATAAAGTTAAAAAAAAAGATTGAGGCGTTACGGGTCGCGAAGCAGATGTGAAACATCGAAGTTGTTCGAATCGAACGAATCTCAAATTACACTATAAGTATGCGAGCTCAGTACGACAAGAGGGGTTGCGCACAGTCACTTGGGCATGGCATCGCGTCGTTACGTCTCACACACTCGCCACGCCAACAATCAGGTTTAAATATGTTTCACACCAAAAAAGCAATCATTTTCAACTAACCTAATATATGGTGTGTTATCCGGCACATGAAATTTTGCAGCTGCATCAAAATATTCCTCTCCTCTAAATCCAGGTGGCGCTATGCCCTGTAACTCTAAAGCCAATTTCCAAAAATCTCCATTCGTCTCCTTCAAACTACCTTCGAAATATTTCCACCTGTACTCTTCTATAACCAGCGCAAAGGGTATTTGTGGAAGCTTATTCAAAGCTTGTCGCAATATAAGTATATCATCTAGTTTCATATTATCAAGAAGATCATCTGAAAATCTCTCTTTATTATTCTCCTTTACGAATTTATCTTTGATTATATCCACATCTTTATAATTCTGATCGTTTCTGTTCACTGTATAACTATTTCTTTGTAATTTTATTATGCCTGCTTTATCTGGAAATAACCTTGTATAGATATCCTGAGAGGGTGTTAAAGCAATTTCTTTTCGTTCATTATATAAGGTATTTATGCTACGTTTGTGCATGTTATGATTTCTTCCCACTTTAGCTTCTGTTTTATAAATAGGTTTTATCGCTTGTTTTGATTTATTGATTCTTATATTATCTATCTCACTCATATTATATTCAGATTTCTGTCGCTTAATTCTTTTGTTTCTTATTAGTTTATGTATAGTATTTAATTGTTTATTAAGATAACATTGTTTACAGTTATTTGTTTTACTGTTAGGAGTTATTGTATCATTTCTTTTATCACAACAATATGTGGTTTTATCAACTTGTACAATGGATTCTTTATTTTCATTATCATTTTCTTTAGCTCTGTTTTCTTGATCTTCGCGACTAATTTCACGTTTATTTCTTATATTCTTTTTCATATAACGAGTATCAATTTGAGTGCTATTTATGGTATAATTCGCTTTATTATAATCCTGTACAGTATATAAAGTTTTATCGTTAATTAGTCCAAGTCGATGTAAATGCTGTGGTGTCATAACTCCGAGCATGACTGTGTCTCCTAAGGCTTCATGGAAAGCTGCGTTTGCTTGCTGAAAGAGTTACCCTTAAATTAAATTATACATGAGTAAAATGGAAATTCTTTTTGAGCGGAATAAAAATTGACTGAAGAAAATTGTTTTTTTTTTTTAAGGGATGATGATGGTTTAGTTGATTGCGTGTTCGGACACAGCGTCTATGGAGATAGGTTCGAATCATTGCAAGTTGGAGGTTTCGATGAAAAAAAAGCATCGTGATAAAACTATAGTATAGTAAGCTATTACTGGCTTCAGCATGAATGGGTCGGCTTATCCGGGGTAATACCACCCTCTCACAGAAAACCGACGTAAAGTGCTTGCATTGTGCAATGCATTGTGCTTGCATTGTTGCAATTCGTTCGGTCAGTGAGAGGTCCACCTTTCCTTATTTTCCCCCTCTTCTCTTCCCTTCCTCCCTCTCTCCCACTCAATACAGGCTGGCAACGCATTTGCGACTCCCCTGGTGTTGAAAGTGCCTATGAACGGTGACGATCACTTAACATCAGGTGACCCACCTGTTCGTTTGACTCCTATGATATAAAAAAAAGGTTTTCCAAGTTCGCTTGGCTAGCTACCATCCTAAAATTGAACATTTATCGCCAGGCAACTATTGATGCGTTCCAACAGTGGCAATTGATCCCTCTATGTTTGGCGTGTTTATCATCTAAGGCCACATCATCCTCCAACATCAGGTAAATTTGTGGCCAAACGCTAAAACCTACACGTTGTTATTACAAAAAGTTTAATACGTATTGAATACTTGCTTTAAAAACTTACATTTTAAATGCACCGCGCTCGCTGAATGTTCGCCATCTTGCTCCTTTGTCTCGTTTTGGTTAAGTTAGATTAGACTTGCGAAAAAGGATAACGCGAACTAGCCTCGACCGAGCGCGGTGAATTTAATACGAAACCTTTTAAAATCAAGTATTTAATACGTATTTTACTTTTTTGTAATAACACCGATAAAGTCTAAATTACCATACTTACTCTAAATATAGCCGGTTGGTTTTCATAAGCCATATAATATTGTATATGCCCTAACTCATGATGTAAGCCATAGAAATCTTCCATAGACACGTCTAAACAGTATAACATTCTGAAAGGAATATTTAAAAATGAATATTTCGCAACATTTGTGTCATTTTATTTACAAATTAGCTAAATCTAATTGTAGCCGTTCTTAATATATTACGTTATATTTTAAAATCTTTAAATCTTGTATTTCTTTATGTCATAGCAGGCAAACGAACAGGTGAGTCACCTGATGTTAAGTGATCACCACCATCCATAGACACTTGTAATATCAGGGGAGTCGCAAGTGCGTTACCAGCTTGTGTTGGGGTAGGACGAGCAGGTGGGGAAGTAGGGGAGAGAAGAGGGAGGAGGGGGAGATGGTCTTCCGGCGCACTCACTGACCAAACAAAACGCAATAAAGCAAGCACAGTTACTTCACGTCAGTTTTCGGTGAGAGGGTGGTACTATCCCGGACCAGCCGACCCATTAATGCTCAAACCAGTAATAACGTGGCTCTACCACCTACAAAAATGATAATTTAAATAATAATCTGTAATATGAAAATGTACGATTAAAACTGGATTCAATTCATTATGAAATGTAACAATACATTTTTAAACCTTGTAACAAATTAGACAAAAGTATCTTAAGTAAGCACAAAATCAAAGAAACTTGGACTTATTTAACTACTGTGTATTTACGAACAATATAGCTCTACAATACAAGTTTGAGAAGTATTGGCGACTTTTTGATGTGGAACATCTATAGGCGGAGAATAAACCAGATTGTTGGCGGGGCGATGCAAAACACCAACTTTGTACTATTAACAAAATACTCAAAAACATCTGCAACCCTATCTGTATAAACATAACATTTAAACTGTTTTGTGGCCAACTCGTTCTTCTAGCGTTATATGTATGCGTTGACGAGCTTGCACCCTTTGATAAATGTCGCCAAACATACCGCACCTGTGCCTAGTTGAATTTTTGTATTTAATAAAAATGAATATTTATGTAATAAAATAAATAAACAGTAATTGTTTTCTGGAACGAATTTGTATTGCTTATCCTTTCATTATGTCATAGCTGATTCCTGTCGTAATCTGTTCTTTTATGCATATAAGTAGGGATGTTAAAAAATAATCGATTTTTATTTAAATTAATTATTATTTTATTTTAATCGATATTTTATTATCGATGTTTATATTAATATTAATCGATTTTTAAATAATCGATTATATAAATTACGCATTTAAATCGATTTTCATAAACATCTATGCGACGGATGAAAAAAAAACTCAAAATAAGTTCATTATTATTTACAATTGAAGAGTGAGCATAGTGAGATAATATAGTTGTAAAAATTTAAAATGTTTTCTAGCCACAAAACACCCAAAAGTGGCTGGCGAAAGTATTTTATAACGAAAAAAAAATAATACCACAGTAATATGCATGTCCCGTTCGATAGAATGAAAAATTTTGTAGTGAAACTACAAATCTAAAAAGAACATAAAATGAAAACATCCCACTGCCTTACAAGTAACATGAGTTACTATATCTTATAATGATTGTTGTGGTTCTTATGACAGCCAAATACCGCTCTCTGTAAAATTAAAAAAATCAATAAAACTAAAAAGGTCTGTCATGCGAGTACAATGAACATCAACATGTTCACTAAAAAGATCTGTCATGCGAGTACAATGAACATCAACATGTTCACTAAAAATGTCTTATGGTAAACTCGACATCGATTAGTTTACAAAACTATAAATTATTATTGAAATTATTCAATAAACAAATTCCTCAATTTTAATTTTGTCAGTCACACTATAATTAATATGAAAATTTAAAAGAGAACTTCATTGTTATAAATTTTAAAGTTAGAATTAATAATGTGGTCATTTTGTTAGCATATTTATTATTTCATTTTTATTACGATATAATGTTTAATAGTACTGAAAATTTCTATGGTATTTAGTTTCTATATTCTTTACCTTAAAAGTTTAAAATAACATTCACTTTTATTTTGTTTTGAACTGGTTATTTTTGATTCTTATCATTTTATTTGATTCTTAATCTGATAAATTGTTATTTTGAAACTTTAGGTTTATTATAGGAAAAAGGAGAGCATGTCTATTTTTAAATATTATAAAAATTTATTTTTCCAGAAATCGATTATTTATTTTCAAAAAAATCAATTTTAGATAAATCGATTATTAGTGAAAACAGAAAAATCGATTCCTAATTAATCGATTTTTTTCCATTAATCTCACATCCCTACATATAAGTTATACAAAACAAGGTGTCCCGTGACGGCTGAATTTTTTTTACATGTGTAGGTTTTTTTGGCAGCTATTATTTTAGCTTTCAGATTATTATTGCCATTGTGGAGTCGCTAATAATATTAGATACAAGCGTCATGCAATAATTTCAATGTTCTAACAAGATGGCGGCCCCTTGTTAGAACTTACCAGGATGTTTTTGGGACATCTCTGTGTTCATGCTCCGTGGTTATTATTTTAAATCCAATTAACTTACTAACGAACTATATTACGTATAATGCTACCAATAACATAAAATTACAGTGACATAAACACATGATTATCAAAAGATCCCGCCAAAAACACAATGTAGAAATTTTAATCTATACTTATATACTGATATTATAAAGTGGAAGAGTTTGTTTCCTTGAACACGCTAATCTCTAACTACTCGTCCAATTTGAAAAACAGATTCAGTATTAGATAGATCATTAAATGAAACCAATAGGAGCGGAGAATTGTTAAAAATTTGGGTTTTTTATTTATTTTGAGATCTTCCGCTGTGTTTTAGCGTGAGCCCAAAGTAACTATTCCACGTGGACGAAGACGCGGGCAAACGTTAGTGGACAATAAATTTAAAAAGATTACAAGTTTACCTGAAATCACCTTCTTTAAACATGTCTGCCGCAGCTCCATGACACCGTATGCTATTATTTTCACGCTCAAAAACTGATTTACTCCAGAAAGTTTTAGTCATTGGTGGTAAACCGACAGATGTATAAAAATCTTCAGCTCTTTTTACCTTAAATTTTATTATTACATTACAGTGGAAGAGAGAAGCATTTTGTGTCGATGGAAAAAGAAGAATGGATCATTGAAGTAGAGCAAATTTATTAGAAGTTGATAGACAAAAACGGAAGATTGGACGGATATAGGAGTAAATGTATACCAAAAAGGTATGGTTTGTTTGAAAAATTATGTGTATAAAAGGTGTCAAAACTAAGATTATATGTAACAGAGGAGAGTGGAAAAGTAAAACATCTTGTGCCAACACTACTTAGGTGGGATAAGGCTGAGGATGGGCCGGAAAGGCCCATCTCCTTATTGCACAGGATCGGTTGACGAGGGGAGGCGACTGGTTGGGTACCCAGGTGCCTCTATATAGTAGGACGAAGCCTGGCAATCACACGCGTGATTGCCGCAGAGACCGTATTTCAGGAAAAGAGCAGGTTCGATCCCTGACCGCCCCTGCCATGCGACGGACGGTACACCGTGAGATTTTAGTTCGTGCGTGTAGGACATAACCCACTCTATCCACCGAGAAGGTGGCGTATCCATTAAGGATTTCCCCACATTATTAAAAAAATGTGGGATAAGGGGTCACTGCTCCTACATTTAAATATGCCTTCATGAGGCATCAGTTAAGGTATTGACTAAAAGAACAAAGAATATGGTAAGGTTTCTCATAAACTATTAAATATGCAACTTGTCTTATTCACGTAACAGAAATCGCAGAAGATATATACTTAGGTGTACTTAGTGATCAGGATGGTATGTAATTAAATCCAGAATGCTGTGCTACACAATGAAGTAGTTTACCCATGACAATAGCTTTCTTATAGTTTGTCACTGTTCGGGATCAGTTAACTACCGATGAATTATGGATTTCGAGGTGATTTTTAGTTTGCATTGTTCTTACCATCAGGTACAGTGTGGACTCATCGACCATGGAACGAAGAACAATGTCATTCTAAAAAGAATAACCTTTTTCGGGCATTGTCTAATCGTTCGAGTAATGGCGTCAACCTACTACTATGCTTTCTAAAGCTATATAAAGCGCGCCGCGATGCCTCCAGGATAGTTCTACTAGAGGCATCTAAACGAATACGAAACAAAAAGATTGAAGCAGTCTGTGACGTTGAATAACAAAAAATCTATACTTGTATTTTTACGTGTTATGTAAAAATTATTGAACATCTGACAATATAGTACTGAGACTAAATGATAGATGGCGTTAAATCAAATCTGACGGTTAACGTAACTGCATGATCGTATAAGCTACTGCGCTATTAAATACCACGTATCAGAATATTGCCCGTAATGAATTCAGAGATTTAATAGGCGATGTTTCACTTCTAACTCGCTCGTCTATCTTATGAGGCTTCAATGAAACTCACCATATGCGATACAGTCCAATTTTTCTCCTTGATACTGTAATTCAAATCAATCGAATCCTTCAAGATTAAATCAGCTAGAGATTCCCAATTTTGCGACCACAAGTCACCTGTGAAATTTATAAATTACAGGAATAGCATACACATGTAAAATGGACAAAGATTTTTGTAATAAGCACTGACAATTAATTTTAGTTGGAGCATAACGTGTATTTGTATTTGTAGGTGGTAAAGCCACGCTGAAGCTATTAGTGGTTTCAGCGTGAATGTATCGGCTCGTCCGGGGTACCACCCGATCCACAGAAAAACCGACGTGAACTAACAGTGACTGCATTGTTGTGTTTCGTTCAGTCGGTGAGAGTGCGGCCAACCTCGCACATTCCCCCCCTCCCCTTCCACATACAAGCTGACAAGGCGCTAGCGACTTTTCTGGTATTGCTAGTGTCTATGGATAGTGGTGATCACTTAACATCAGGTAACCCGCATGTTGGTTTGCCTCCTATGATTGATATAAAAAGAAAGAAATTCGCGAATGTCTCGATTGAAAGGCTTGCGTTTTTGTTACATTTGTCGCTTATCGAGGATGCCCAGAGGGTCGTGTCACTACGAATAAATCCAGCTGCGAATAAGTACACCGGGCGAGCCGACCCGTTCATGCTGAAACCAGTAATAGCTTCAGCGTGGCTCTACCATTTACAAAAACATATAACATATTGGCCTAATAAAAAATTGTTACATTCAAACATACTAACAATTACTAAAATATTATAAGCTTATGGTTAGAAATCAGTCAGATATTACTGCAAAAACTACCATAAATACATGAAAAAATCTATTTTCGAAAAAAATTAACCACGTGGTAAATTTCGCTAAATTATAGCATTTTTCGCAACAAGTACGAAATGATTTAATAAAATTACAATATATTATAATATTACCCAGCAAGTGCGCCGGTATAGGCCCATTTTCAGGTACAATCTCCCCATATTGTTTTCTCAGATAGAACCTGGCAACACCATGCAACATTTTGTAGAGTGGCAGTATATTTTCGTACAATTGTCTACAGACATGACGTAGATCTCGTATCTCTAGATCACTCCGCCATGACGAGCCTATGTCGGTATAACCTGGAAGGGATTTTAAAATTTCATAGATTGTCAAACTTGGCTCCAAATATTGGTTCTAATGTAGGTATAAACATTATCGCGAATCGATCAATTCATTTGACGTATATCAAACTACCAATATTGGTATGAGCATTGGAGCCAAGAGGAACGGTTGTGAGATCTACGTTTGAACCGATGTCTAAGGTTGAATTAATGGAAAGTGATAAACATGTGATGTAAAGTTTTAAGAAAATATAATTTTATAAGCAAGACGTGTATTGGGATATGTTAAGTGGGACAAGCGATGTTACGCACATACGCAGGAGAGGGGAAGTAAAGTGATTAAATTATTAACAAAGATATTTTATAAGCAACTTTTATATTTACTTTTCTTGTAACTAAAATTTTTAGTTTTTGTAATTGTAATTGGATAGAAGCTTTCGATAACGGAAATCATCGGGATGCTGTTGATTCTAAATCTGCCTGAAAAGCCACTTGCCCTCAAATTGTAATTCTGTTTACAAGCAGCACTTACACAAGAACTACGGATCCGATTAAAAAAATCTTTCAGTGTTACATAGCTCATTTATAGAGGAAGGCTATATATTATATCTCATCACGCTAAGATCAACAGGAGCGAAGCATCAATGAAGAATATTTCAAAATCGGGATAACGTAGGCATTATTTAAAAATATTTTCACCTTCTACGGAAACGAAGTCGCAAGTTTGAGTTAACGCTAGCCCAAAGTAACTATTCCACGCGGACGAAGTCACGGGCAGAAGCTATTAATGTATAAAACAGTTACCGTTACGTCTTGAAGCCTGATTTTCAATTTCAACGAATTCTCTATAAGGTTCCTTCATAGGCGGGCCGACTTTCTCTCTCCAAACCAACCATAACCATCGTAACACCTCCTCGTCTTTGCATTGAATCATCATACGTTGGAAATCGCTTTCTCCTCGCATACAAAAAACTTTACCCTCTTTATATCTGCTGTTAGAAGCTAATTTAGCTGCGTGCATAATATGACCCTTCGATTCGAAGATTGAATTCCTTTTGACAGATGTCATATAATTCAAAATGGCCGCTTCGATTGCATTTAGATCATTTTTATCGATGTGTTTTACAGTCGGTATGCATACTTCGGCGTTTGAATAAATAGTCTGTAATTTTTCGTACAAGATACTTGATAACCTGTAAATATAAGTCGGTAGGTTAGTATTTTTATTTAATGTTCGGAGTCACATAACCTACGAGTATTTTCTCTTTTGTTTTGATGTATGCCTAATTGTGCATTATATACAGTTTTATATTTTACTAGCGACCATTCCTAGCTTTACATGGAAGCAAAATGTGACGTCATGTATCTAAGCGATCTAGATCAATTTTTAATGCTTTGATATGCACAGCTTTGATTATGATATTTAAATATTTACAGTTAGTCAGAATCATAGAAACCATGCGAGAATCTTCATTTGAACAATTTTTTTTGAAGTGAAAGCTTCTATAGGCACGTCGAGCTGTATTTTTGGGACGTAATGAACTTATAATTTCGCTTGATGACATGCTAGCAAGCGTGACCGAGCGTATTGCACTTCCGGGGCTGGCGTCAAATCAGCAATGCGTAGTATAGCGGCATGTGTTCATCAAATATTAATAATATATAATAATAAATATTAAACTCTTGTATTGAGATTATGCAGCCCGGCAATTAAGTTTGATTTATTAATAAACTGTATAAAGTACATATATGTAATTATTACTTCTTCTTCTTCTTCTTACCCTTATCCCACCTGAGTAGGGTCGGTACAACATATTTGTCATGTTGTGATGTATGATTTGGCTTAATTTTTACGATCGGCCGCCTGCCTGTCATCAACCCTCCTTGGGATTATTTTGTTGTACCACTATATGTTTCTATAGGATCTTTTAGCTACACAAATTTTCTGTAGGCTTTAGTTTAGACTGTTTCCGACGACTGCATTTTCATATTATTTTCAGTTGTCGCGGTTTCAGAGTTATTACAGTACTTTCAACTACATATGTTGTTGTGGCACTGATTTCGTACAAATTTTTCGGATTAATTACTCACTGGTTTTTGTTTAACATTGGTGACTGTCATAACAATATCGGCTTGCACAGCTTGAGGATTTTGTATCACGTAAACTGCTGTATATTGACTAAAGTTAATAAAGTTGATATCTTTCGGTGTATTAATATAAAATTGAATACAATAAACCATTATAATAACATAAAATATGAAAACTATAAAAGAAAATAAATGCAAATAAAATGACATGACAATGTCAAAAAAAAAAATGTAATTATTACTCCGAATGCCAATATATGCGAAAAATAAAATAATGTTACTATTTTGAATGTACAAATTATAAAGTACTAGCCTCTGCCCGCGACTTCTTTCGCATTGAATAGATACACTAACACCAACACTAACACGCAGTAGTTCTCAAAAGGAAAAAACATCCCGATTTTGAAACATTTTTCATCTGTGCTCCGCTCCTATTGATCTTAGCATAATGATATATAGCCTATAACTATTCTTGATGAACGAGCTACATAACATTGAAAGAATTATTGAAATCGGACCAGTAGTTCCTGAGATTACCCCCTACAATGTCACAACATCACAAACTCACAAACTTTACCTCTTTATAATATTAGTATAGATAAATAATTGAAGTAAAACCTCTTTAGGCGCGACTAGGAGGTAACTGGACGATAATGCAACGGAAGTCCGTTACGGCAATATGGCGTCACGTTTATGTACCATCCGGTTTTTATTTGTTTTTGATTTTCTCAATAAATAATCTATAAACAAATCAAAGATTTTTGGAAAAAATATTAAATTGAATTATAAAAAAAATCATGCAATAGAATTAATTATGTATACATGGATGCGCGACCATGCTGCCATCTGGTTTCAATGTAAGTAAGTAATAAATTAAATAAAAGCTTCATTATCTGTAATGGCATCTATCAGCTAATTCGGAACTTAAATAACACAGGAAACATTATTAGCAACTCTTCGTTATAAATTAAATATAATATAGAAAATTACGCAAAAAAAAAATGTTTTACTTCAATCGCGTGTGACGGTTATATGCACTCATTTTTTTCACACTATATTTATTTAAAAGAGAACACAGTTATTCCATTGTTTCAAGTTTTCACTTTTGCCGGCAATCTTTATGACAGCCGCGACTTTTTTTTGTTGTATGTAATTTTGAATGTATGATATGTTCCAAGATATTCATTGATCTACATTTAATATTCATTTCTTGTATTTTCTTTACACTACATTATTTTTATATATCTTATAAGATTTAACTAGTATTAGCAATGTAGACGCCAGAAAACTCCTTATGGAATGAACTTTATTCATTAGAACCCACCAAATTTTCTCTATATTATACCTACATATACAAAATACGTAAATAAAAAACCTTAGTTTCTGAATTTATTATTAATTGCTAAGTTATAGTGTGAATTTCGAGAGCCTCAACATTAAATGCTACATCTAAAAATAACTTTAACAATCCATCCGATTTTTTACAGATTTCGACTCGCAAACAAACAATCTATTGTCCTATAAAATAATAACAATATAGATTAATTACCCGATTAGGCCTCCCACGGCAGCGGCTCAAGCCTAGGTTCGATCCCTTGATGGGAGCCCCTGAGTACGTTGCTTGCGCGATACGGTGACACACAAATATACATCACCGCTACAACACTACACGATCACCCCCACACACGTGCTCGCCTACAAGCTTACACATGAAAGTGGAAGGGTTTACTTTTTTTTCCTTATCGAACTGAAAAGCTCTCAATTTTCCGATAATAAATATATGGAGGAGTTGTTGAGGCGTGTATGCTTGGTACACATATACGTTTCAACAACTCATACATATATGAATAGTTAGCTAGGTTAGCTAAGATAGGTCGCGATTTTGCATGCAACAACAGGCAACAGCCAAGCCGAGGTGTGCCGTGCACCCTTGAGCTGGTTGCCAAGATAAAATCGGATGAGTGCCTTAAGCGCTCGCCTTAGTAGTCCGGTGAGCTGTTAAGACCTTGCTGGGTCAATAGCGTAGTCACTTCGAAAAAAAAAAATAGATTAATTACCTCGCTTCATTATAAGTAAATTTTGGCCCTCGACATAGTAGGTATGACTGCCTTATCTGAGTGTTGTTCAATAAACCACGAGAGTACAGCGATAAAAGTGTCTCACAAGTCTTCTGTTGCCAGGTTATAAGTTCTATTTGGTATTTAGCCGCTTCTGTTTGCAAATCATTCTCAGGGTTCACAGACGAATCCCAACTTAGAGTCGCTGCGACAGAGTTGAATTCACCATACTCTTTATTGACATCTTCGAACAATTTATTTATATCTTGACTAAGACATGTTTTGACCAGGAACAGAATAATTATATGTTCTTTCTTCATTATGATTGGTGTAGCATTTTATGAATTACGTATCCCTTGTTCTTAGACCCTGTAATAAATATATGCGGTGTTATTACAAAAAGTTATTAAGCACCGCGCTCGCTGAACGTTCGCCATCTTGCTCTTTTGTCTCGCTTTGGTTAGGTTAGTTTAGACTTACGAAAAACGATAACAAACTGAATCCGATACAATATATATACAAGAGTTGTTGAGGTATGTATGTTTGGTACACATATAATTATCAACAACTCAAATATGTATGAATAGTTAGTTTGGGCCAGCTCAGATAGGTCGCAAATTGGCCGGGTGCCGGACGACGTCGACTCTATGTGGGAGTCGTGCGGGCGATGGCCGCCTACGGGGCACCGTTTGGGCGGACGCCTTGGGTGCCGCTAACGTGCGCGTGCTTCGTAGTGCGTAGCGCACGGTGGCACAGAAGGCGATCCGGGCGTACCGGACGGTGTCCTCGACAGCGGCCTTTACGCTCGCCGGCTCCCCTGCCTTGGGAGGTGGAGGCAGGAGTTCTCGCTCCGTGTATGAATTCACGGGAATAAGGAGACGTAGTGGGGAGCTTCCGGCTCCCAAGGAGATAGAGGCCAAAAGGCGGGAGTTGAGGGAGGGGTAGTTGAAAAAGTGGATGCAGGACCTGGTGGATGCGCACTTCGAGACGTATACCGTTGACGCCGTTCGCCCGGTCCTGCGGGAAGGGATTGGGAGGAGATGGGGCTCCATGACGTTCAGTCTGGTGTAGGTACTCACCGAACACGGTTGTTTCAGGTTGTACCTGCGCCGGATCGCTCTCAGAGAGCCGACCACCGCCTGTTACGGGTGCGGCGCTGAGGAACACACCGCGCAGCACACTCTCTCCGAGTGTGTTGCGTGGGAGGTGGAGCGCCGCACTCTAGCGGCAGCGGTAGGGGGAGATTTTTCGCTACCGAGCGTGGCTTCGCCCATGCTCGACAGCAAACAGGCGTGGCGAGCAATGGCCTCCTTCTGCGAAGAGGTCATCTCGCAGAAGGAAGGGGCGGAGAGGGCCCGTGAGGCGGACCCACTAAGTAGCCGTCTCCGCCAACGGAGGACCGGCAGGAGGCGGCAGCGCTTTGCTCAACTTCTCCTGTCACCGTAGCCGGACCTGAGGAGATGTGTTGAGGGGCCCATCTCCTCATTGCACAGGTCCGGCGGACGAGGGGGGACAGCTGGTGTGTAGCCAGTCGGACTCTCTATGGGCAGGAGCTCGGCAGCCACCTTCCATCGGGCGGACCGTTGGGGCAGCTCTACAAGGTTCATTAGCTTGAACGATCCCTTAACGCCCCAACAACATGGTCTGTCGGTACACCGTGGGATTTTAGTCCGTGCGAGTCGGACAGAACCCATCCTCTCCCCCGGGACGGTGGGTATCCATAAGGGATTTCCCCACATTAAATAGGTCGCAAATTGCACGTATCAGGCAACAGCCCAAGACGAGGTGTGCCGTGCACACTTTAGTTACTTATTAAATAAAGTCGGCTGAGTGCCCTAAGCGCTCGCCTTAGTAGTCCGGTGAAGCTGTTAAGACCTTACTCTAGGTCAATAGCGTAGTAAGTTCGAGAAAAAAAAGATAACGTGAACTTATCTCGGGCGAGCGCGGTTCCTTTTGGTACGAAACCTTTTTAAAGCAATTATTTAATACGAATTTAACTTTTTTGTAATAACACCAATGATGTAGAAACAGTTACCTTCGATTTCGTCTCCATTATTTAAAAATTTGCTCTATGTACCAAAGAAAAAAAAAGAATATGGTATGTATATGGTATATATGGTTTGCTTATAAAATTTCTTTTGTTTCTTTTTTCAACCGAACAGGTGGGTCATGTGGGTCATATGGGTCTAATGTTAAATGATCACCACCGTCCATAGACACCAGCAACACCAGAGGAGTCATAAGTGCGTTGCCAGCCTGTGTTGGCGGTGAAGGTAGGTGGAGTATGGGAGAGAGAAGGGTGAGGGTATGTAGACTTGCGGCAGCGCTCGCAATGTCCGAACGAAACGCAATAAATAATGTTAAGCATTATTAATTCTCGTGGGTGTTTCTGTGGGTCGAGTGGTACTACACCGGGTGTTTCGGCGCAAAAACACTTAAAATTAGCTGGTGGTTAGCTGGGACTTAGTAGTACCTAGGAAGATTTCAGCTATTGAGTTCCCACGCTGGCAAGGGATGCGAAATCTCAAGTACATATCCCTCTTCTTTTTCACTAACGACTGAGTGAGTGAAAACACAGTACGACCAGATGCAGTACGTGTTGAGTGTATCGCAAGTCGTGGTTGCAATAAAACGTGTAAAAATACTTATTGCGTACCGCATCGCTCCGTTGATAAAGAAAATATAGTAGTGGTAGAGCCAAGCTGAAGCTATTATTGTTTTCAGCACGAATGGGTCAGCTCGTCCGGGGAAGCACCACCCTCTCACAGAAAACCGACGTGAAGTAACAGTGCTTGCATTGTTGCGTTTCGTTCGGTCAGTGAGAGAGCCGGAGACCCACCTACCCTCCCCTTCCCCTTCCTCCTTCCCTTCCTGTTCCCCCCGCCCTCCTCCCAAACACAGGCTGGCAACGCACTTGTGACTTCTCTGGTGTTGCAAGTGTCTATGGACGGTGGTGAGCACCTAACATCAGGTAACCCATCTGTTCGTTTTGCCTCCTATGACATAAAAAAAAAACCAGCCTCACCACAACAACAGGAATGGTCTTCGGCCTTTGGTGAGTACTTATAGTTCCACTAATTATATTACTTTAATAAGTGTTTACGCGCCTCCGACCGTACACTCAAATCTAACTATTCAACCGCGCCTGGACAATTTACACGCCTCAGGTTTCCACACCGTCGGGCGAGCAGACCCATCCACGCTAACACCAGTTTCAGTATGGCTCTACCACCTACAATGTCTACCGGATGCGCTAATTAAAAGCCAAAGTGCATTCACATTGACGAGTTTGGATCGATACATAAATCTAATGATAATACCGCAAAATTTAGCATAATGTCAGGTAGTACGATAAGCGACTTAAGTGCATACATATTTAATGAAAGGAGATTATCTAAACAAATCAGGGAAAGCTCTTAACACAAGGGTAGATAACGTTCTGATAAGGTTTGTTACATCGAAAATCTGTTTAACATTTGCTTCCCAACAATGTTAACCTTTCACTACAATCGCAGTTTATTGCTATTATTAGTATAAGTTACAATAAAAGCTAATTTTTAGATCATAGTTGAAATGAAAAAGAAATTGAGCCGTCACAGTACGCCTGGCAAATGTGAAACATCGAAATTGTATAAAGTTATTTGCATAAAAGAACAGTTTACGACAGGAATCAGCTATGGCATAATGATTAAATTAAAGCACTACAAATTTGTTTCACAAAATAATGACTGTTTATTTATTTTATTACATACATATTAATTTTTAT
The DNA here is from genome assembly GCA_014332785.1 of Antheraea mylitta. Lineage (NCBI taxonomy): Eukaryota > Metazoa > Arthropoda > Insecta > Lepidoptera > Saturniidae > Antheraea > Antheraea mylitta. The sequence continues at coordinate 1,006,384 of JACEII010000073.1, read as the reverse complement.
TAAATACAAAACTTCAACTAGGCGCAGGCGCGGTGAGTTTGGCGGAATTTATCAAAGGAAGCTAGGTTGTCGGCGCATACCGCGTAACACTAGTATACTAGTACGGGTGGCCGACAAACCAGTTGGAATCTTATGGTATACTTATATATATGATCCGATTTTGAAAATCCTTTCACTGTTAGAAAGATATATTATTCCACAGCACTTGCTGTTAGATAATGTTTTTGTTTTTGGCAAGTATAGTTTTTCAATAATTAATCACAAGAAATGTAATTAGAATTGGCAAAACTTCTTTAATATGGCGTGCGCTGCTTGAACTGTTAGAAAGAAAATAATAAAATCTATAGCAAATATATTCATTACTGTTACAAAAAAGTCCACGATGCCATATATCTAAGTTTAATATCTCAGCCAAAGAGATGGTTTATATGTCAAAAGTAAAATATACTTAACAAGATTAAGTTTGGATGCACATTTCACGGATACTTTACAAAACAAAAAACCTAAATCAAAATGTAAATTTAATATAGATAAAGTTTAGTTTTGACAGTATGTTAACTGATGAAGTTAGTCAGAAGATCTTGCGAAATAAAAACTATAAGCCGGAAAAATTATTGCGCAGTCGCTGCCCCTGGCTCTACGCGAATAGTGAACGGATGCGTAGGTGAGTGGCCCAGGAGCAACCCAACGAGTACTGGGAAGACATTTATCGGCAATATATGTATGTTAGTATATTTATCTTAATTGGACTCGGTAGGTGATACTGCGAACGCGTTCTAGTTATTTTAAAAGATTCCTCACACACCAACTAGGTATATGTTTGAGTGAGTTCCTGGATAATTTGAATTCAGAATTGGGAACTGTAGGTATCGCTGTAAATGGATTATAAGTTTTTTAAGATTTTTTTAATTAAATTTATCTCTACAGTTTTGAATGAGAAGACTTTTTTGTAGAGAATTTAATAGATAAAACCATGATTTGTAAACAAAAACAAAGTTCACATTTTTTATTGCTGACGAAGTTCGTAGATCAAATATATGCTATAAAAGCTTTTAGGAAATAGGAAAGAAGGATTACTCTTTAATTTCCGCCCATGGTCAATTGAATAGAATTAAATGTCGCCAAGATATAGAAAATTAAAAGAAAAACTTGTTCATTATATGGGCTTTTTTAAAATTCATTTAGCGAGTATTAAGAATTAAAATTAGGAGGTCATCTTTGGTGGATTTATTTAATATGTTTTGGGCAATAATTCGTCAATGGAGCAAGAAATAAAATCCCATCAAACAAAGATACATATACTGCAATATTCTTATTTTATTTTATAACAATTACACTAGTAACTATCAATTGTAGGTGGTTGTTTTGGCAGTAATAAATGCCTTTTTATGGCCTAGACTGAATAAAGTATTTTTGATCTAAGCCGTCAAAACTAAAAACAATTCCGGAATAATTATAAACTCTGGAAGACTTCAATTATTTTTAGATCACACTAAGATTACCAAAACGTACAAAGTTACTACATATACCAATAAAAAATCTATATTAAAACTAAACATTACAGTTTGTGTTCTGTTACATGTTTTTTTTTTAACTTTATTTTTGGCAATCAATCGTTCAGATTATTACTGCCATTGTCACGTAGTCAATAATATTACAAGCATCGTGCAATCACTTCAATAAGATACAATAAGAAGCGTCGTGTCAGTCAATATTCTAACAAGATGGTGGATCCCTTGTTCCTTCCAGGAAGTTTTTGTGGCATCTCAGAATTTCATGCTCCGTGGTATTATTTTCCATTCACTTCACTTATGCACAATAAACTAACTATATTACGCAAAACATCACCAAATTTACAAAATATAGAGTCTAATAACACAAGATTATGAATAAAATATAAAATCCACTACATGACAGACTGAGATCCCGCCAAAAACTCAATTACACGTTTTTGATATTACATCTTGCAAGGAAAAGTATTTCTTCTTCTTTTTCTTGTTTTGGCTCCGCAGAAGCATTTGCAAATGTCAATATTTTGTTTCATCGAGATTACAAAATATTTTACATAAATGTCAAGTGATTATTGCAATGTTCCAACAATATGGTGGCTTCCTAGTTAGAACTTTCCAGGGAGTTTTTGTAGCATCTCACGAGTTCATTCTCCGTGGTATTATTTTCCATTCAGTTCACTTATATAGAATAACCGAACTGTATTACGTAAAACAGCACCAATTTTACAGAATAGAGAGTTAAATAACACAAGATTATGAATAAAATATAAAATCCACTACATGACAGACCAAAGGCACGCCAAAAACTCCAGAAAAAGTATTTAATTATCTTAATCACTAAGAATTCTGCTGACACAACAAGGCAACCAGACACTATATAATACAAAGCTTGGCACACTTTTTAGCCGCTTTAAATAAGCAGAACATAAATTTAAGTATTAGTGCGGTTTTTTAATAAGTGATTACCGCCATCCATAGACACTAGCCACACCAGTGCAGTCGCAAGTGTGTTTCCGGCCTTTTTTACGTAATATATGTACAACATTGAGACAGCTTAAGGATAGACAAATTCTAATTCTACATATACATTATTTTAATTTTGTTAAACTCTTAACTGCTTTAGGTGCAAGTCCGAAGTTCGTATTAAGGTGGTAGAGTCACGCTGAAGTTATTACTGGTTCCAGCATGAATGGGTAGGCTTGTTCGGGGTATTACCACCCGATGCACAGAAGCACCGACGTGAAGTAACAATGCTTGCATTATTGCGTTTCGTTCGGTCAGTGAGAGCGCCAGACGCTCATCTCCACTCTCCCTTCATCGTCCTCCCTTCCCGGAAACAATCTGACAACGCACTTGCGACTCCCCTAATGTTACTAGTGTCTATGGAGGGCAGTGATCACTTAACATCAGGTGACTCACCTTTTCGTTTGCCTCCTATGGTTTAAAAAAACTGTATTCAAAGCGGCCAGAAGATTAATATAATATAGAAAGTTAATTGACAAAGTAATGGCGGTAGACGTAAGAATATACTTACAAAAAATCCCGATATATAATATAATTATACAGAACACACTAGATGTGTCAACGCAGAGCGTACTGAAAGTGAACTGAAATCAGAACTTACGTATCGCGTACCTCGAGCCCTTGCATTCGTACCAAGGGCGGTGGCACACCGCGTGGGCGATGCTAATAAATCACTCATGCGACACACTGAACCGATAATTTTCGGTTTCATTCACACTTTTAGATATAACCGGATAAACGTTCGATTGACTGGGATTTTATAGTGTAAAATGATATAAGGGTAAATATACACTTGAGGATTATAAAGGTCGAGTAAACCAGAGAAGAATGCGTAGGAAGTATGGAAATATGATTTATTTTTGTAGTAATAATAATTATATTTCAATTACATCCCACATAAGATATCAAATGAAGCGTATCTTGTATAATAATTTTTAATACTTTATTTGTTTAAGACTTTGATCATATTTATTTATTTAAGGTCAACAAAACTGACTTCAATGAACAGAAATGGACACGAACTCTGCTAAATGTGAAAACACATTGTATAAAACAAGAAGACAAATATATATTATTAAAACTAAGAAAAATTAAATTAAATACATTTAATTAAAGAAAAGCTAGCTGAGGCTAAAGCAGCATGGTGTATGGCTGCCATCTTTGGGACGGGTCTGCCAGATACCAGTTGGCCTTGCTAGACTCCGTCGATCACAGAGCTCGAAAACTTGTCACTAATAAACAACTGCTAGGAGCCAAACTGCAACCACTTGAACTTCGACGTAGAGTCGCTTGTCTTGTGGTATTTTATCGACTACAGTTTGGGAAATGTGCTCAAGATCTGCAGCAGCTAATTCCACCATCTCCATTTCATCTCAGGATTACCAGACGCCGCACAGACCTCCAATATTCGCGGTTGACATACCCTTCATCCGGACGAAGTGCTTCGCTTCGTCATTTCGTCAACCGCGAGGAATGCGCTGCCTGCGTCTGTTTTTCCTGAAGCATATGATGTAGCAATCTTCAAAAACAGAGTGAATGAGCATTTACTGTGTGAACGCATTACATCCTAAGCCTCGCCTTCACTTACCATCAGGTGTGACTGAGGTCATGCGTCGCACAGTGTATTATAAAAAGAGTATTAAAAAAATAATATCGAATTTGAAACGTTACAAAAAGAAAGTATGTACTACAAAGGGCAACGTTGACCTACATTAGTTATGGCTAATGGCAGATGAAATGTTTGCCGGTTCAATAAATAACTGCGTATACGTTAAATTCGCACCTCATGTTAAACGACAATATAGTTTAAGGTAATAAATACACCAAACCTAGAGAAAATCTGGCTTTCACGCGTAGCTGTCGGAACACATTTATAGGAATTTAGTGACAGATTTTCAACTTAAGAGATAGCTAGCCAGGCGGGCCTAGAAAAAGCCATACCACCGTGCCACAGTATAAATATGAGACACAGTACGGAAACTACCAACAAACGCTCGAAAAGTCGAAAACGGTACACAAACACGCGCATCAACGAGAGTTTTGAAAGGAATTCTATGGACAGCACCGCGAAACCCAAGTAGGGGTCTCGTCATTGCGCATGTTTGTGTGAGTGTGTCGGTGCGAGCGTTTATAGGTAGTTTCTCTGTTATGTGTACTGTGCCCGTGGTATGGTTTCATCGAGATGTCTGCCTTCATCGAAAGTTCTCTTAAAGTGGCGAGTCTTCGAACGTACGTCGGTTGACAACATACGCTAATCACTGAGCAACCGCTTAGTTGCCCTGAAGAAAATATTTCTCTCTAAAATCTCAGAATTTTCATTGTAGAATTCGGAATATAATATTTTCTCAAAAGACTTTTGAAAATTTTTGTTATACATAATTTAAACGCAATAGACTGAAGCGATTAAAAAATAACGGTTTTTCTCTAATTATCAAAAACGATTCGAACATTTCTACTTTTGTTAAAGTATTATTCAGTATTAATTTTACTTTATGAAACTTTTTCGGAGATATTCTGAGAGATTAGAAGTTAAAGTATTTTATTCAGAATTTTACAAATATTATTCTGAATTTTTGAAGAGAAATCTAAATTTAGCATGTTTAGTATTTTAGACGACTTCGTCATTTAATCTCAGATTGTGGTGAAACGCTAGAACCTAGAAGTATATATAAAACCGGGTGTCTTTACAAGACACATATAGTAGTGAAACTTTAATTAAATAAACAAATAAATACACCAATCTGTATCAGATCAGTGACGTTACAGAATGTAGAAAATTACAAAAAATTCAACAATAAGTCTACGAAGTGTTTCTAGGCGGTCACCCATCCAAGTATTGACCGCACCCGTCGTTGCTTAAGTTTAGTAATCGGGCGAGATCTGGTGTTTCTCTATCCGAAATAGTAAGCCATTGTGACGCGGTATTCCTAGGTGATCACTCATCTTAACCCACTCTCTCCCCCGGGTGAGTGGGTATCCATAACGGATTTCCCCTCGTCAATAAGAAAAAAGGTGATCACCCATCCAACTACTAACCGCGCCCGACTTTTTTTTTCTCGAACTGACTACGATATTGACCTAACAAGCTTCTTCATGCTAGCTTCACCGGACAAGACCGTGCCCGACGTTGCTTGACTTTGGTGATCGTACGAGAGCCGGTGTTTTCATCACTCTACCCGACACAGTATTTTCCCCACCGCTTTTCATCCCACAAATATTGATCGATAGGATCAAACTTTCAAAGCACTCCCATAAATAGTTTTACTTGAAAACTCTTAATGCAGAGACAAAGAACATTATCACAAAGTAAAATATATCTTTGTTATTATAGCTTCGTGTTGGAACACATACCTCTCACGTAAGATAATCCACATAAAACCTTTGGAGGCGACCAGACAATACCAGTCACTCTTAATTCCAACAACAAATAAACTGTCTCCCACCGGACATTTTTATTTACTTGTCGACACTACAGCTTATTGGCCACTTTGTCTCTGTCAATGGTAAGTTTTACACTTAAGGTAAGGATTTCGTTTTACTGAAAAATAAATAGAAATCGGTGTCTTATAACTATTAAGCAAATCCTCGACTAACGCTTAGTCTTGATTTCATTCCAATCAATTCATGTTTTCAAAAGTTATTGTAATTTTAATGACGACGTGACTTAAGTACGATAGAGAAGTAGATAAGTAAATGGACTTAATACTTTCATACGATAGTCAGTTTTTTCATTAGGTTCTACGTTGATGAAGTCACGAGCACAGCTAGTTCTATAAAGCTAGACTTCGTAAAAAACGACCTGCTCTAAATACTAGAATCTGTGACAAACTGATCGTCCCGTGTTTCAGACTTAGTAACAACAGTAAATATTTCTTAGGTAAGTGTTAGGTTAGCCCCAAGCATATTACTATTTTGCCAGACTGTAAGTTTGAGCGCCCTGTCATGCGAGTCTTCATTTCAAAAGGTTTTGAGAATTATATTGGTTGTTAGGAAAGAAAAAATAATAATAGCGGAAATTTTAATCTAAAAAAAATGTTTTTTTTTGTGCCATAATTATTCAGTACTCGGGCGACCGAGTCTAGCTCGCTTCTTTAAAAGACATTTTTAAATTAAAATAAACTGTTAGGTTTGCCACACAAAATTAGCATTTTATATCAAAAGAAATGTTTAAATAAGATGTCTTTTTTGCTATGACTCGGATTCGAACTGGGGTTAGACGGATTTTTGAAGCAGCTGATTTCCATCAGAGCTATTTTTGTTTTAACAGCGGCGGCGAAATTTACCTTTATATTCTAGCTATATTTTTTCATTGCCTGAAAACTCAGTTAAAAAAAGTTCTCTATGAATAAAATGTAGCTAGATTGATTTATCGTCCCCGAAACTACCTACATACTAAGTTTCACGGAAAAAGATGCCGCCGTTTCCGAGATCCTGAATATATACAAATATAAAAATATACAAGAATTGCTCGTTTAAAGGTATAAGAAAATAGAAGATAAAATATATATATATATATATATATGTGTGTGTGCGTGTGCGTGTGCGTGTGCGTGTGCGTGTGCGTGTGCGTGTGCGTGTGCGTGTGCGTGTGCGTGTGCGAGTGCGTGTGCGTGTGCGTGAGCGTGTGCGTGTGCGTGTGTGTGTGTGTGTGTGTGTGTGTACATAGATTAGATATAACAATCAATGAAAAAAAGCATAGTTTTATCGACAATTAAATAAATATCGACAATGATTTAAGTTATAACCTCATAACTTTTAGATATGTATGTTACTTAGTTTTAATTTAGTCAAAATAAGTCAGGGGTGGCTTTAGAGTTATAAATGTAAATATAAGAATTAGAATTCTCTTTCTGATACAATACAAAACGATCGCGACATATTGCATACTTCAAACTCTACTCGAAGCTAAAGTTGCAGTATCGAGGTATTCGATATTAAATTCGTACATGTCGCACATCATTCCATTCGAAAAGAAATATATTCTAGAAACTTCGAACATATAAGAGGTTATATTTTTTAACTCGTTGTGCCTGCGACTCCATTCGCGTGGACCTTTTTTTTTTCGAAATGACTACGCTATTGACCTACCAAGGTCATAACAGTTTCACCGGACTACTAAGGCGAGTGCTTAAGGCACTCAGCCGATTTTATGTGACAACTAGCTCAAAGGTGCACAGCCCACCTCGGCTTGGACTGTTGCCTGATACAATTCGTGACCTATCTTTTTCTTTTTTTTTCGTGGGGAAATCTCTTATGGATGGGTGGGTATCCGGGGGAGACGGTGGGTTATGTCCGACTCGCACTGACTAAAACCCCACGGTGTACCAATAGACCGCAATTGTTGGGGCGGCAATGGATCGTTCAAGCTACTCTACCTTGTAGAGCCGCCCCCACGGTCCGCCCGGTGGAAGGTGGCCGCCGGGCTCCTAACTATAGAGAGGCAGACTGGGTACACACCAGCTGCCTCCCGAGCTAAACTAAGCTAACTATTCATACATGTATGAGTTGTTGAAACATATATGTGTACCAAGCATACATACCTCAACAACTATTATATATATTTCGTATCAGATAATAGCGTGTGGAACTTAATGTAACAAAACAATAACTATTAAAATTATATGAATGTATTTAGTTTATTTACATATCTACTTTTCCCTCGTACTTAGTCGTGTCATCATTAAAATTAGAACAACTTTTAATAGAGTGTTCAGATTTTAATTGTTTTCGTTGGAAAAGCGCCATTTTGAGGTCATTGTACTGCGTTTTGAGAATTCCATTCACTATAACTTTTTTTTTATATCATAGGAGTCAAACGGACAAGTGGGTGATGTTCCTCCTGATGTTAAGTGATCACCACCGTCCATAAACACTTGCAACACCAGGAGAGTCGCGAGTGCGTTGTCAGCCTGTGTTGTGGGAGAGGGAGAGAGTAGGGGATTAGGAGAGGGGGAGGGTGAGAAGAGGTGGGCCCCCGGCGCTCTCATTGACCGAACGAAACGCAACAATGCAAGCACTGTTACTTCACGTCGGTTTCCTATGAGAAGGTGGAACTACTGTGGGTGAAGAGCTACGACGTTAGTTCAATTTCAATAGTCAGCTTTTGTCAAAGGCCATCGATTATATATAAAATATTAGTGTAAATCCTATACGTGTCGAAAAGCCAAATCTAAATACACAAATCATATAGGGTTGAAAAGAAAATCTCAAAACCAATCGAATGGTATCAATAGAACACCATATGACAGAGTCAAGCAGTGCTCACAACGTAAAAAAGTGATTTTTTTAGGTCATAGGAGGCAAACGAATTGGTGGGTCACCTGATTTTAAGTGATCACCACCGTTCATAGACACCAGCAACACCAGAGAAGTCGCAAGTGCGTTGCCAGCGTTGGCAGGGGAGAGGATGGGAAGGGTTAGAAAGGAATGGAGGGAACGGAGAAAGGGGAGGTGAGCCTCCGACGGTTTCATTTACCGAACGAAACGCTGTTGCGCAAGATTTTCTTTAAGAGGGTGATACTACCCAGGGCGAGCTGACCCATTCATGCTGAAACTTATAGCTTCAGCGTGGCTCTACCACCTACCAAAATGCGGCCAAACGGATCACACAGACCTACAATGAGTATAGTTATAACATAGTAACTATTTGTTTAGTTATTACCTGAATCCGTTAAATGGAACAGGTGCTATCATAAAACGTGGAAACCAGGAAGACTTCTTGTGATTGTGACATACACAAATAATATTAATTTGTATAGAAAATACTATGGAAGGCGTATTCACGTACAACAAACGGGCGTGTCCATGACACAGCCACAACCTATTTTTTTACAAACATCTAAAAAGGACAGACACATTGCATTTACATTCTTATATGTATAGGGCGATACTATTTACTAGGCTTTTCGTCCCGACTTCTCGCGGGTTATTGCAGAAGAAAATTAGACCAAATCTATCCTTTACACTACAAGCATGTCATCAAATAAAATGGCAACTTAACAAATGAACATCAGTGTGTTGTTTCTATTAAAATCTTTAAGTATCACACTACTATGTTTCTCGCTCTTTTTAAATGGAGCCTGTTAACCTAAAATTTTACTTAGCCTTACTATTTTTCAAATATGTTCCTTCATAAGGCCTTATCCAGAAAATTAAAAACACAATAAAAAAAATTATTAAACAGATAGTTGTCAGTAGTTGTAGTTGTTATACATTCGGCAACTGATTTTATTTAGTAGATTTTATTTTATTTAGTCGATTGTAAATTGTTTATAACCTCCTTCGTTATAACGAAAAACTTTCTATAACGTAGAACTTACCATAAAATCATTTCCTTTTTCACTTCCCTCCTTTTAACGAAGTCTTTTTAACAAAATTAAATGCTCGGTCCCTTGAAATTCGTTATAAAGGGTTTATGTATATATCCATTAAAAATTCCAAGGCGTTCGTTTTTATAAGGTGAAAATAGTTAATATTGGTACCGTGCTTACAAAAGCATAGTGTCTGCAATTCCGTTCTGTTTTTTTTTCTCGAACTGCTACGCTATTGACCTAGCAAGGTCTTAACAGCTTCACCGGACTACCAACGTTCTGTTAAAATTAATAGGAGGCAAACGGACAGATGGATCAGCTGATGTTAAGTGATCACCTCAGTAGATAGACACTTGCAACACTAGGGGAGTCGAATATTGCTAGACATTCATGCTTGCAAAAGAGGCGGCGGAGAGGGAGAGGACCTACTAGGCTCCCCTCCCGCGGTCGACGAACCACAGGGCGGCGATGGGTAGGGGATGACCTTCGGCCGCCGTAGATGGGGCCTGGGGGCGATGGACACGGATATGTCGTCGCCCTGGCAGTGTAAACTGCACAGGCCCATTTGATGGAGGCGCATTGTGCCGATACGACTTCCATAGTTCGTCAAGGGAGCTAACACCCACTGCCTCTTTGAGGGGTCTACCATCTTTGATCCCTCAAACCGAAGTCAGGGCCTCTTAGAGGGCCCACATCTGTCGGGGGAGCAGACGCAGTGCCAGTCGGCAGTTCCTGCTCCCCCGCCAATAAGGTGTATGAAAGCACCATGGGGTTTTAGTCCATACAAATCGGACATAACCCATCCTCAGCTGTTCCACGGGATGGATATCTATTAGGAATTTCCCCAAGTTAAAAAAAGGGAGAGTCGCAAGTGGGTTGCCAGCCTGTGTTACGGAGAGGAAGGTAAGAAAGAAGGGGAACGTAGGTGGGTCTCCGGCGCTCTCACAAACAGACGAAACGCAATAATGCAAGCACTGCTACTTCACGTCGGTGTTTCTGTGAGATAGTGGTACTACCCCGGTCGAGCAAACCCATTCATGCTGAAACCAGTAATAGCTTTAGCTTGGCTCTAGCATAAACATACTATCAACAAATGTAAAAGTTGACATTACTTTTGGCGGAAATCTAGTTAAATATCAAAACGAAACAACAAAGTCATGAAATATGTTATTATATTAAATATGCCTCAACCACACGGGCCTGTGCAGACATTCTACCAGAGCGACTGACGTGCCTGCAGGCCCTTTTTACGGCGGCCTCAGGTCATCGTTGACTCTGCGCCGCCGTGATCGTCGACCGCGGGAGGGTAGCTGACTGGTTTGCTCCCCTCTCCTTCTCCGCCGCCTCCTTTGCAAGCATAACCACCTCGCAATATAAGGCGACGGAGCTCCACCCATTCTCGGTGTCATCCATCTTACGGATGACGACCGAGAGCGAGAGATTCGGGCCAACAGCCGCAAAGAGCTCACGATAAATTAACCTAAGGGATGGAAAAAAATTGAGAGATCGAGAATTTCGGAATACCCTTTATTTTTTTGGGAAGACAACTAAAAATTAAAATTGTCAATCTCTTTATTCGAGACACTATGACAGGTTATCTCACCATGCGTAAAGAACACTGAATCCAAAAGCTTACATACACAAGATTTATAGGTCCATCGTCTATAATACATATATCCTATAGATAATCATTTTAAAAGTTGCCTCGTAGAAGTATTTTCCTCGAATATAAAGGCAATATAACTGTAATTTCATATAAATAAAACACTTTTTTCTTGTATAAAAACATTGTTTATTTTTTAATAATTAATATTACTGTAATAAAAATATATAAAAAATAAAAATAACTAATTCTATATCATATATGAGTCATTGTTGCAAGATGGTGAGTTTTCCCCCAAATTCTGAGAATTTCTAAGGACTGGAGAAAAATTGTGAAACTTATAACACAAATTAGGTGAAGAAAGATGAATGAGAGGGAATCAGAGGTTACTGGATAAGTATCTTACTGGATTATTTTAAAGGTTGCCTCGTAGAAGTATGTCCCTCGAATTTCAAGGTAATATAACCGTAACTTAATATAAATAAAAGGCTATTTGTTCTAGTATAAAAATACTGTTTATTTTCTATTAATTAATATTTATTATTACTATATAAATAACTAATTCTATCTTACATATGAGCCATTGTTGCCAGATGGTGAGTTTTCCCCCAAACTCCGGGGGTTTCTAAGGACTGGATGAAATTTTAAGGACATAACATGATTAGAATAATCAGGTAGAGAAAGATGAAGCAGAGGAATTCAAGGATTATTAGATAACGAGATGGGTGATTTCGAGTGTAAGAATAGTTACGTTTTGTATAGTAAAAGTGATCCTAAAAATTACTTTCAAACAACTTGAAGGACGAATGTCTCGATTGCATATTCCTTGTGTTAGCAAAAGACGTGAAATTTATGATTTTTTAACTTCTTGCATTTCCCACCCTACTAACCTTATGTATCCCTCTAAGTCTTGCAGCTAAGTAATCCCTAATAGCGGTAGGAAATTTGGCTAAAAAATCTGTGGTGGTAAGAGTTACGATCATGCATACTTAACTATATTTCTTATTTATATATATGTATATATCATGCATGAAACCACTTATAGCTTTAGCGTGGCTCTACCACCTACAAAATAACCTTGTCTGTAAAAGTAGGTTTTTGAGGGAATTCTGAATTAGATTGAAGGGGAAAACGGGATAGTCATCTGGCAAAAGTGATGTGCGTCTTGATAAGCATGCGCTAATACAATTTTTTTTAATGAAGTTCCTCACGTCTTGCTGTTGGAATTGGCTGACAAACATCGTCACGTAAGGAAAACGTGTTACTCTCTCTCCGAACGACTTCTCGTCTCACTGTTTCTATTACTTACGAGTATATGTGTGCGAAATTCGAGCAGACAAGCATCGTGGGGTGCTATTCATATAATTTAAAATTCACTATTTTATATTTACCTTTTTCAATACTTTTGCTGTGCTTTTTTACTTTTACTTTTGCAATGCAGATTACACCGGCACAAAGAGAGAGTCGAATAGCTGGGGTATAACGCGTTTTTCTTACGTGACGAAAATAATCAGATGTAAACAATCTCAATCTCCACGTCCAATTACATTCAGAATTTAAAAAAAACCGTGAGAGACTTTATTTTAATTATTATTATGCCATATATATCACATAATACATATAAATACTAGAATACATCAGTCGACGTACGTCTGTAGACTACAGACCACAGATGGAAAGCCGACATTTCATATATTTAATTATAATAATCTCAGTAACTACTGGACCGATTTGAAAATTCTCTCAGTGTTAGATAGCTCATTTATCGAGGAAGGCTATATATCACGTTAAAACCAATAGGAGCGGAGCACCAATGGATTATGTTTCAAAATCGTATTTTTTTCAGAGCGGCATAACTATAGATATTTCATAGTTCGCCATTGTGTATAGATTGAGACAATGGCCTCACTGAGTTTCAATTTTAACAAAACATCTACAAACGAGATAAATAAGGCAATTTAACAGCTATTTTAATGCAGTTTTAAGCGTTTTTTATATAAGCCCCGATTTTGAAACATTCTTCATTGGTGTTCCACTCCTGTTGGTCTTAGCGTGATGATGCATATAACTATCCTCGATAAATAAGCTATATAACACTGAAAGAATTTTTCAAATCGGACCAGTAGTTACTGAGATTACCCCTTACAACGTCACAAACTTGTAAACTTTACCTCTTTATAATATTAGTATAGTCCAAGATTCCGCCAAAAACTACGTCACTATGTTATAAAATGGACAAACAATATACGAACAAGAGAAGTAAGGCAATATAACAACCATTTTAATTCAGTTTTAAGCGTTTTTTTGGCATAATATCCAGAGATACAACAATGTAATTTAAGATAATATGGGTCAAATGGGTATCAGACTGAAGGCTTCTGGCAAACGAAGAATACGGAGTCATACTCCTGCTTCATCATCGAATTCGGATTTTGTGCATATTTTGTTTTCACTCCGGTCTTTTCAGTCTGCGAATGGAGAAGACCTTAATATAGACACCGTCAATGTATCTTGGTGGTAGAGCCACGTTGAAGCTATAACTGGTTTCAGCATGAATGAGTCGGCTCGTCCGGGGTAGTGCCACCCGACCCACAGAAAAGCGACGTGAAGTAACAGTGCTTGCATTATTGCGTTTCGTTCGGTCAGTGAGAGTGCCTAAGGCCCACCACCCCCTTCCCCTCACTTCTCCTCTCCCTTCCACTTCCCTCTTCTCTTCCTTTCCCCCATCCCTCTACACAAAGGATGGCAACGCACTTGCAACTTCTCTGGTATTAATGGTTTCTATGGACAGCGGTAATCACTTAACATTAGGTGAGCCGCCTGTCCGTTTTCCTCCTATATGATAAAAAAAAACGTATAAAATGAAGTCGCTTCCGCTGTCTGTCCCCTTGAACAGTGCTTGCATTGTTACGTTTCGTTCGGTCAGTGAGAGCGCCGGAGGCCTACCTTCCCCACCAACTCAGGCTAGCAATGCACTTGTGATTCACCTGTTGTCGCAAATGTCTATAGACGGTTGTGATCACTTAATATCAGGTGGTCACAACCTTTTCGTTTGCCTGCTATGATATAAAAAATGGATTTTTTTTTTAATTTAAATAAACAGTTGAGTTTGCATGACAAAGTTAGCATTTTTTTATCAAAAAAAAAAAAAAAATTAGAAAAGATGACTCTTTTGTTGTCACTCGGATTCAAACTGAGGTTAGACGGATTTTCGAAGCAGCCGATATCCATAGGATTTTATTTTGACAGCGTTGGCGAAATCCACCTTTATATTCTAGCTATATTTTTTCATTGCCTGAAGATTCAGATAAAAACAAGATTTCTATGAATGAGGCTAGTCGATTAATCGTCCCCGGAGCCACCTACATACTAAGTTTCAAGAAAATCACTGCCGCCGTTTCCGAGATCCTAAATATATAACAATATAAAAATATACAAGAATTGCTCGTTTAAAGGTATAAGTTACTTATTATATAAGCATATCTTATGTGCGGGAATCAAACCCACGGACTCTCGAAAAAGACTACTTTAAAAATAATATCACCCTGGTGTTTAACGAGGGCGTGACGAATTAAAAAAAAAAAAACCTAAACATTGTACTATAAATCTATCACAATATTTTCCATAGCAGTATTTGAACCTACTTCGATCTACAAGTTGCCCGAAAAAGTCACAAATGAGCCACCAATTAAAAAAATAAAACTTACTACTATATCGAATCCAACATCGGTTATAATCTCCTTCAGTATGTCATAGGGCGGTTCTATACTGTTCTCAGTTGGCATGTCACTGTAACAAAATTAAGTGTACACTAGCCTTTATACGTATTACTGCACCCTGTATACGGCCAACGAGTAAAAAAATGACTCATCGAATATGTGAAAACAATACAATTATCATTGAAAAAAGTAGTCCGTATATAAATTTGTTCAATCGTTCGAGCAATAACGTCAGCCTTCCAGAAATTTCCACCCAACTCTATCCTACAGAGTTATAAGGAAACGTGACTGTAATGTAATTATGTGCTAGTTACTATTTGATTTTGCTATATTTAGTAGTTCAGTAAAGCTGTAAAGGGCCACAAAGCCAACAGCATAGGGCAGTTAGAAAAAAAAACTATTTGTATTATATAAATGTGAGCGTTTTTGTTGCATGTATGTGTATATATATACATATTTACAATGGTGTCTATATTAATTTGCAAAATCATCTATCTAAAAATTTCAGCTTGTAAAATTGCATATTAAGTGATATTGTTTTCTAGCTAGCATGATGCAGGTTCTGCATAGTTTTTATTTTTAAATTTAAATAAATTTGATTTTATCTGTACGAGTACAAAATAAAATATTCCTACCTATAATGATAAAGTAAGGGTCCCAGGTTGATCCAATAGCCACCGGGTCGAAGTATAGCGTATATCCTCTCAATAAACTCTATGACATTCGGAGCGCAGTCTATAAAGAAACAAGTCACAACGGACGACCACTCATCCGACTCTAAATACACCTGGAATAAACAAACAAACGGAACGTTAACTTCAAATTTCATTCATTCATTTGACCAATTTAACTATTAAATAACAATGACATTATAAGAAAATTTTGGGGTCTAAGGGGTGTCGAGTAACATCTTAAGACTTGAGACACCCAAGCCAACCTCACCTGCACGTGGTGCACTCTTTTTTTTTTTTTTTTTTTTATTAACGTGGGGAAATCCCTAACGGATACGCTACCCTCCCGGGGGAGAAGGCAGGTTATGTCCGATTCGCACAGTCTAAAACCCCACGGTGTACCGTCCGCCGCATGGTAGGGGCAGCCAAGGATCGACCATGCTCAATGACCTGAAAACTGCCCCTGCGGCAGCCTGGCGAATGAACGCCAGGCGTCGCCCTACTATAGAGAGGCTACTGGGTACACGACCAGCAGCCTCCCCTCGTCAGCCTCACCAGTGCAACGAGGAGATGGGGGGCCCCGCCCCATCCCCTCAGGTTTGGCGACAGTTTTGGAAGAGACGGGCATTACGCCTTGCCCCTCCCGCTGCCCTTCTTTGGCGGAGAGGACCACTTCTGGGATCGACCTCCCGGGCCCTCTCCGCCGCCTCCTTCTGTGAGATGACGGTCTCGCAGAAGGAGGCTACAGCAGCCCAGACGTCCTCGCTGCCGAGCATGGCCGAAACCACGCGCGGCAGCGAGAGATCGTCCCCCACCGCCGCAACCAGGGCGCGGCGCTGATCGCCCCACGCGGCGCACTCCGAGAGAGTGTGCTGCGCGGTGTCCGTCTCAGCGCCGCACTCGTGGCATGCGGCGGTGGGCTCCCTGCGCGCTATCCGGTGCAAGTACCAACCGAAGCATCCGTGCCCGGTCAGCACCTGCACCAGACGGTACGTCAGGGAGCCCCATCCCCTGTTCACCCAGGCCGACAGGACCGGGCGGACGGTGTCTATGGGAAATACGTGTTGCACCCTGCTGATCAACGAACGAGGCAATGGCGATAGCGGGGTGGTAGGGTTATACAGCCCGACTGGGTCGCAACCACCATGTTCATGGCGAAAAAGCCCGTCATAGTGACTCGCTTTTGCGCGTCGCGTTTCGGGATTAGCCTGTGCATATCCAGTACCGGGTGACTTTCGTCATTATGGCCGGCATGACAGCGGCGACCGACGATGGATGATCTGTCTCGCGGTGGTCGCCACTGTTCTTGGATTGTACTATGCTTACCATCAGGCATAGTGCAGTCACTTTGTCGTGTTTCAATTTAAAAAAAAAAGAAAAAACCTGTAGAAACGCTACCTACACATCATTTTGACAAAACAGATAGCACGATAACGCACACATACGTAGAGTGATATTGTGACGTGACACGTGGGGCATTTAACGTGAAGCGGACAACGAAAAAAGGTGAGTTTCTGAAATTCGTTCCTATTAAGCCTATTGGACTTCTAGTAAGTATGAATGTGAATGCATAATTTTTTTTTATCACGTTTATTTGTCAAGTTATGGGCTTCTAAAGATCAGTTCAAACGGTTTTGGAAGTAATTTTTCGAATTGAACAAATTTACAATAAAATATTAAACGCAGCGATTTGCATAGAAGAATAATTGCTCTTTTTGAAAATAAAATAAAATGTGAAAAAAACTTTCTTTTTAATGTTCAAAACTGGAAGTAAATTTTTCGAAACAAAATTTAAGTAACTTGGCATTTTTTTACATCAAAATATAACTTAAAATACATATAAAATATACTTGATAATACATAAAAAAAGTCACCGACAGCATATGTTTACTTGTATATTTAAGTCACAAAAAGTAGTTTTTTTT
>JACEII010000073.1:973012-988612 GCA_014332785.1 Antheraea mylitta | reverse complement strand
ATGTCGTCTCAACTATATTCACAGCAGCCTATTAATGATAGGTATCGCAGAGCGTTGTTGTCCTATTCGTAGTTGATTTTATAAACTAGTGATAGTTAGTACATGCTGTCTTAACTCTGTTCATTGAAACCTCTTAATGACTGGCATTGCTTAAATTTTTTTTTTTTTAGTATATCGGAAAGCACTCGGTATAAAACGGAGTCGGTGGGTGTATAGAGTAAATAAAGTATATTTTCTAAAAATCTCAATCATAAAGATGAAAATCTATACTAATATTACAAAGAGGTAAAGTTTGTGAGTTTGCGATATTGTAGGGGGTAATCTTAGGAACTACTGGTCTGATTTGAAAAAATCTTTCAATGTTATATAGCTCATTTATCGAGGATGGTTAAAGGTTATACATCATCACGCTAAGACTAATAGGAGCGGAGCACCAGTGAAGAATGTCAAAAATCGTTTTTTTTTTTTCCTCTTGAGAGCTTCCGATGCGTGTTAGCGTTAGCCCAAAGTATCTATTCCACGCAAACAAAGTCGCGGGCAGAGGCTCGTATTTTTATATACTTATCTTTACGCAAAAGTATAAAGTATAGATATTAAAAAATAGAGTATAATACGTTATTTTAGTGGTCTAAGTTGAAGGGTGCGTTTGTCCAAGTCGCACTAGGACATGATCCGTTCAAGTCTGTCCTATTGAGTAGCATTATTGACTAGAAAAATTAGTGACTATTGTCCTATTTGTATTTGGTTTTAAATAACGTATAGTTCTTAACAATTTTTATATCTTATATATAAAAGGTTTCAATAAACAACTGGAAAAAATACCCTCAGGAAGTCCCCAGCGGTCATTGAGAAATTGTAGTTGGGACGATCCCCCGTGGGTCTGACGTCGGGGAACATCGCGGGGTGGAGCTGATGCTCGCATGTCAAATTGTTTACGTATTGGTGTATCCAAGGGTATACGGTATGTCGATTCACCTACAAATAAAACAATTCTTACTGAATTCACTCGTAATTATCTACAAATGGGATATCTGGAAAATGTCTATGCTAAACTTTAACATTATTTATGGCCTCTTATAAAATGTATAAAAAACATGATCGGTGGTAGAGCCACGCTGAAACTATAACTGGTTTCAACATGAATGGGTCGGTTCGTCCGGGGTAGTACCAACCGCCACACAGAAACATCGACGTGAAGTAACAGTGCTTGCATTGCTGCGTTTCGTTCGGTAAGTGGAAGCGTCGGAGGACCACCTCCCCTCTTCTCTCCCGATCCCCTTCCCTCCATTCCCTCAAAACACAGGCTGGCAACGCACTTGCGACTCCTTTGGTGTTGCTAGTGTCTATGGACGGCGGTGATCGCTTAACATCAGTTGACCCGCCTGTACGTTTGCCTCCTATATGATAAAAAAAAAGTTATTTGCAATATAAAAAGCACCGATTAAACTTTTATATCGATGCTCTGAGGACATATTACTTCATGAGTTAGCGACCCAAAAAATTTAGGCACAAAAAATTCACAACACTAATCACAAAGATAATAGATTAACTTATAATATTAGTTATAACATTCCTGTCTGTGAGACTTTAGATTATAAGTATTTTGATTTGTATCGAGTCAAGTGGAAATATTAAAAAGCTATGTAGAGAACGTTTAAACGAGATGTGTATTGCAATAAACCGTTTTTAATATATGTTATATAAACAGTGAAGACAACCAGCATCTAGTTTGAACTAAACAAAGGAGCAAATGCGAAAACATTGTAGGTGGTAGAATCACGCTCATGCTATAACTGGTTTCAGCATGAATGGGTCGGTTCGTCCAAGGTAGTACCAATCGACACACAGAAACACCGACGTAAAGTAACAGTGCTTGCATTGTTGCGTTTCGTTCGGTCAGTGAGAGCGCCGGAGACCCACTTCTACACACCTTCACCCTCTCCTCTTTCCTTCCTCCCCCTCCTCCCCAACACAAGCTGACAACGCACTTGCGACTTCCCTGACGTTGTAAGTGTCTATGGACGGTGATGATCACTTAACATCAGGTGACCCACCAGTTTGTTTGCCTCCTATGATATAAAAAAGAACCTTATTAATCGCTGTTTTATTAATGTTCCTCAAATGAAGTCACGGGCACAGCTAGTGCAAAATAATAAATGCTAAAATGAAGTTTGGTTATATAAATAATAAGAATTATAATAAATATATTAAGATACTCGCCTCTGGACACCGGTTAATTATGAAATTACTAGCAAATAGCATGAAGAGGGAAAACTCGTTGCCTTCGCACGTATATCCACGGGAAGCTATTTCCCAGGCCAACCTGCCCAAACCAGCACCCGGTACTAACACCTTTATTTGGCGTCTATCACTGGAACATTCATATAAGTATTTAATTCTGTGGATTATATAACCTAAAAACGACTATAGAGATTTTTTTTTTTTTTATCGCAGCACGACAGTTACTGCGCTATGCCTGATGTTAAGCATAGTACAATCCAAAAACATCGGCAACCACCGAGAGACAGATTATCCATCGCTGGTCGCCACTGTCATGCCGGCCATAATGACGAAAGTACTGATACTGGATATGCACAGGCTGATCCCGAAACGCGACGCGCAGAAGCGAGTCACTATGACGGGCTTTTTCGCCATATGAATGGTGGTTGCGACCCAGTCGGGTTGTAAAACCCTACCACCCCGCTTTCGCCATTGCCTCGTTCGTTATTCAGCAGGGTGCACCACGTGCAGGTGAGGTTCGCTTGGGTGTCTCAACTCTTAAGACGTTACTCGACACCCCTTACACCCCAAAATCAAAATTTTGTCATGTAGTGGATTTATATTTTATTCATAATCTTGTGTTATTGGACTCTATATTTTGTAAATTTGGTGGTGTTTTATGTAATATAGTATGTTGTAAAATATGTAATATAATAATATAGTGTAATATAGTTTATTGTGCATAAGTGAAGTGAATAAAAAATAATACCACGAAGCATGAAATTCCGAGATGCCACAAACACTCCCTGGAAGGTTCTAACAAGGGAGCCACCATCTTGTTGGAAAATTAAAATAATCACACGACGCTTGTAATATTATTAACTATACGACAATGGCAGTAATAATCTGAAAGATTGGTTGCCAAATATAAAGATAAAAAAAAAAACAATACATACCTATATTTAGAGAGCGGAAACCTTTCTTCTAACTCATCTAGAATAGGTTTATAGCATTGTTCTCTTTCAGGAGCACCTAATTCACTCCAATCACGGACAATGTTTTTCAATACTGATTGCACCTGAAGAGATAGAAAATAAGGCATCATCACATGACCCACTTTAGGGCTTTTTTCCTCGAACTGACTACGCTATTGACCTAGCAGTCTTAACAGCTTCACCGAACTACTATAGGAGCCACTATAGGAACATAGGACTTTTCCTGAAGGTAGGTACGTTCATAATCACCACGCTACCCCACGACTTATAGATCTGATAAATTCATTTATAAACTTATTTTTGTAAGTGGTTTACTGGTTTCAGCATGAAGGGGTCGGCTCGTCCGGGGTACTACCACCAGAGACAGAAACACCGACGGGAAGTAACAGTGCACTCATTGTTGCGTTTCGTTCGGTCAATGAGAGCGTCGAAGATACACCTCACCGCAACTTCCTCCTCTCCTCTTCCATTCCTCCCACCCCAACTCCACCCCTAACACAGGCTAACAACGCACTTGTGACTCCCCTGGTGTTGCAAGTGTCTATGGACGGTGGTGATCACTTAACATCTGGTGACCCAACTGTTAGTTTGCCTCCTATGATATAAAAAAAAACCAGTATTTCATCAAACCAGTAAAAACACAACCTTTCTCATGTTCAGGCTTCCTCACAATGTTTACCATTATCATCAACCGATAGGTATGCAAATTTTGTAACATTCTTGCGACCGGTTTTGAGCGCAACTTTTATTCAAGACTGTACCACTTCGGGTTTTTATATGTCACTGTACTAATATATCACTTTTTGAAATCTGTAAATATTCTTTAAATACTGTTTTGAAAAAACATATCACCTTTTCAACATCGTGTTGCATCTTATGTTGCTTGTTTGATGTTATTTTGCAACTATTGTAGTCACAGCCAAAGCTCTCTATCCCATTTGTTCCGGACACATCCATTGCACTATGATCTACATTTTCAAACATAGTGTCTACATCTTTAATGATCATGTGGACGACACTGTTGTTCACATCCAGACACTTCTTAAACTTTGTCAAATAAGTTGCATACTTTTCCAGTCTCCGTTGATGTGTGTCCGGGAGCATAGTTATTATTTTCTCAGATTTATGTATGCGGTCGAGGCTGCATAATCTGTAATCATATATTCAAAATAATAAGCAATATATTTATAGTACGTAGTAGAGTCACGCTGAAGCTACTACTGGTTTCAGCATGAATTGGTCGGCTCGTCCGGTATACTACCACCTTCTCACAAAAAACCAAAGCGAAGTAATAGTTCTTTTTTTTTCGAACTGACGACGCTATTGTCTTTGCAAAGTTTTTACAGCTTCACCGAACTACAACGATGCTTGCATTGTTGCGTCTAGTTAGGTCAATGAGAGCACCGGAGGCTCACCTCTCTTTCCCCTTCCCCTCCACAATACAAAGGTCAGCAAAGCACTTGCGACTCCCTTGGTGTTGCTAGTATCTATGGACGGTGGTGATCACGTAACATCAGGTATCCCACCTGCTCGTCTGCCTCTTATGATATAAAAAAAACTTATACCCTGGGCCCGGACTTCGTTGGCATGAAACCTTATATATGAAAACAAAGAAAGTCATCTAAATGTATTAGATCCATTTACTTATCTACTTTTCTCTCATACGAAGTCACGTCACTTTCTCATTAAAATTACAATAACTTTTGATACACCAAACAGATTTGAATGGAATAAAGACTAAATGTTACTGGAAGATAAGCTTTAAGGGTTTTAGGGAGTTTTTGGCGAGATCTTGGAATGCCATGTAGTGGTCGTTATATCTTATCCATAATCTTGTGTTATTGTTGTGTAATGTTGGTAGTGCTTTACGTAATATAGTTTGGTTATTGTGCACAAGTGAAGTGGATCAGAAATAATAAAACGGAGTATGGATTCTGACTTGTCACAAAAACTCCCTAAAAAGTTCCAACAAGATGACCACCCTTGCCAGTTCATTAAAATTATATCAAGAAACTTGGTGATGATCCCGCGATCGGGAACCACCAGAGATGCGAATAGAAGCGATGTCAGTGAGTATCGTCATCACTCACTGGATGGTGCGCGGTTCGATGCCGGTGGTCGGCGCCGACGAGTTACGATGGTCAAATAAGTTATTACGACACGAGGAGCCCACGATTATTTCATGGGGCACGCGCTTCGCATACGTTGTGTGCGATCGAACTGGTTGCGACGTCACGAGCGCCGGGAGCGATTTACAAACATGTGCTCCTACCCTCGCTGACACGATATTTCCTAATTACCGATTTACGCGGCCGCATCAAAACTTGTAATATCGAAACTCACTTGACAATAATGGCAGTAACAGTTTACTAAATAGAAGACTGGTTGTCAAAAATAAAATAGAAGAGGAAGTTTTATCATGAATGCAGTGTTTTAGCGATGATGCATGTTCATACAAGCATACAGACAGACAGACATTTCTAAAAATGAATGAAATCTATCCTACTCATTATCTATATTAATAACTAGCCTCTGCCCGCGACTTCGTTCGCGTTCTCAAATGGAAAAAACATCCCGATTTTGAAACATTTTTAATCTGTGGTCCGCTCCTATTAATTTTAGCGTGATGATATATAGCCTATAACCATCCTCGGTAAATGAGCTATATAACATTGGAAGAATTATTCAAATCGGACCAGTAGTTCCTGAGATTACCCCCTACAACGTCACAACATCACAACGTCACAAGCTCACAAACTCACAAACTTTACCTCTTTATAATATTATTAATTAATTAATATATTAATATTGATAATAATATAAATTAATATAAATATATAGTATAGAAGTATAGATTGATATTATAAATAGGTAGTTTGTGAGTTTGTGACTTGTAAGGGGTGGGGGGTACTACTGGTCCGATTTGAAAGATTCTTTCAGTGTTCTATAGCTCATTTATCGAGGAATGCTATAGTCTATATATCATCACGCTAAGACAAGTAAGAGCTGAGCACCAATGAAGAATGTTTCAAAATAGGTTTTATTTTTCCTCTTGAGAGCATCCGCTGCTTGTTAGCGTTAGGCCAAAATGGCTATTACACGCGGACGAAGTCGCGGGTAGAGGTTAGTTTTTTTATATTTAGAAAATGTACAAAGAGATTTCTTATATAGGGCATACAGGGCACAACTTCATCTAGTAAACAGCTATATATTTAAAAATAGCCAATTACGTCATTGTAACAGTCAGATGACCACAGAAAAGGTAGATGATGCATATAAACTATGATCATTGAACAGATCATTAGCCATTTGTATGTCACGATGAGTGTTCTATATTGTATAATGAATTTAACTACATCTTTAGAGTTAATTCCACAATGTTTAACTACCAAATGTAGGATATATGTGTAACTAGCTGTACCCGCGGCTCCGCACGCTTTTTTTAAATTGTATTAAAGAATTATAAACTTGTGAGACTATGTACAATTATAGAAATGCTCTTTAAAAACAATTCTAAGTAGGTACGACACGCACGCCACTTACAGTAGTATGTAATGTATACAATAGATATATAAATACTAACAATGTACTAGTGAGGTTTACCATCACCTACATATTTAGGATTTTATCCCACCATATAACTATTTTCGTGCTCACACTGTGTAAGGAACTATTGAAACAATAACTTAAAATATTATCATAAAGATTTACATTTACATTACTTTGTCATTATAATTACGATTTTGTGTCTATACAAAAAATAAACGCTTGTCTATTCTGCAAGAAATTGTATTACGAACCTCTTTACGTAATACGTTTATGGTCTAAAATCTTACTAGGAAGACCTCTTCTATCTTCAAAGTTACTAATAATTATAATATCGAATTATAAACAATTAGTTGATAATTATTTCTCTAATTTAAAATAAATAATGAGTTGAAATATTGCTAAATTTCACACAGATAAAGTCGCGGGTAACAGCTAGTCTAAAATAGAATAACCTCAATTACTCTTTATAAGGTAAGGTGAAAGTCCCCGGAAAATCGGTCTAACCTTTTAGAGAAATTACTGTCGGCAAAGCCACGGTTAACAGCTAGTATAAACTAAAATTGCCTGAATTACTTTTTATAAGGTCAGCTGTCTGCCAGTGAAAGTCTCGTGAAGATTGGTCTAACCGTTTTGGAAATAGTATTACGGGCGCAGCCACGGTTAACAGCTAGTATAAATTAAAATTGCTTGAAATACTTTTTAGAAGGTCAGCTATCTGACAATGAAAGTTTCGCGAAGATCAGTTTAACGTTTTTGGAGATAGTACTGCGAACAAAGTCACGGTTACCAGCTAGTATTAATTAAAATTGCTTGAATTACTTTTTATAAGGCCAGCTATCTGCAAATGAAAGTTGCTAAGATCAGTCTAACTGTTTTGAAGATAGCATTGCGGGCAAAGCCACGGTTAACAGCTAGTCTAAATTAAAACAGACTAAATTACTTGTTATGATGCCCACTAGAGATAGCATTGCGGGCAAAGCCACGGTTAACAGCTAGTCTAAATTAAAACAGACTAAATTACTTGTTATGATGCCCACTATCTGTTGGTGAAAGTTTCGTGAAAATTAGTCCAACCATTTTCGAGATACCATTGCGGGCGAAGCCGCGGTTATCACTTAGTCTAATTTAAAGTAGCTTATGTCACCCGCTGTAATTTTAGCTATCTGCCAGTGAAATTCCCGTCAAAATTGGTTCAGCCGTTTCGGAGATTACCCGGAACAAACAAACAGACAGACAGACCGACAAAAATTTTAAAAATTTCATTTTTTTTTATCAGATGCGTGTATACTTACCTAGTCAGTGAAAAATTTTTATTTTGCTGTTACAAACAGACACTTCATTTTTATTATATGTATAGAAGATTTTATATCAAAATAAGCCAAGTCCAATTTTAGCCCTACATTGTTACCTTAAGATTAAGATCTCTGATAACAGACCCCTTGGAGTAGGGTTGAGTTTCCTTGCACTCACTAAAATAGAACCTTATGGACATTGATATCTGGGGCATTTGTATTCATCTATACTAATATTATAAAGAGGTAAAGTTTGTGTCGTTGTAAGGGTTAACTCAGGAACTACTGGTACGATTTGAAAAATTCTTTCAGTGTTATATAGCTCATTTATCGAGGAAGGTTATAGACAACATATCTTGACGGTAAGTCCAATAGGAGCGGAGCAAAAGTGAAGAATATTTCAAAATAGTTTTTTTTTTCTCTTAAGAACTTCCACTGCATCTTTTTTTTCGAAATGACTACGCTATTGACCCAGCAAGGTATTAACAGCTTCACCGAACTACTAAGGCGAGCACTTAAGGCACTCAGCCGATTTTATTTTGGCAACCACCTCCAGGGTGCGCGGCACACCTCGGCTTGGCTGTTGCCTGTTGCATGCAAAATCGCGACCTATATTAGCTAACCTATCTAACTATTCATATATGTATGAGTTGTTGAAACGTATATGTGTACCAAGCATACACGCCTCAACAACTCCTCCATATATTTACTATCGTAAAATTGAGAGTTTTTCAGTTCGATAAGGGAAAAAAAGTAAACCCTTCCACTTTCATGTGTAAGCGTGTAGGCGTGCACGTGTGTGGGGGTGATCGTGTAGTGTTGTAGCAGTGATGTATATTTGTGTGTCACCGTATCGCGCAAGCAACGCACTCAAGGGCTCCCTACCGACGGATCGAACCTAGGCTTGAGCCGCTGCCGTGGGAGGCCTAATCGGGTGTGCGGGAGCGAAATTAACCCCCAGACCACGGCGGCGTGATCTGTGGTTACGCGGACTGCATATTAGCGTTAGCCCAAAGTAACTATTCCACACGGATGAAGTCGCAGGCAGAGTCTACTTTCCAATATAACAACTCATCTAATGGGAAGATATTTAAGTTCCAATGATGAACTATATAGGAATGATTAATAGTTAACTCAATTTATGCATAATTGAATAATGAATCATCTTTTATAAACATCATAGAATCTAATGCAATACAATAACAAATTGCATCATGACAAGTGACAGCGGTATATCCCTGTACTTCCATAATAATGTAATTAATACAAACATTAAACTGTTGAATAATTACTAAACACAATTCAAATTTCTTCCAACAGCTTTCATAACCTGAGCCAATATCAATCATGCTCTAACAGATTTATCACTACATATTAAAAACGAAGTCCTTTGCCAGTCTGTCTGTGTGTTCACAATAACCTCAAAAACAACTAAACAGAATTAAATACAGTTTTCACCAGTAGATAAAGCTTTCTTTTTTCTTGAACTGACTACACTATTGAACTAGCAAGGACTTAACAGTTTCACCGGACTACCCTAGATAAAGCACTTCATAAGGAAGCTTGAAGTATATAATTCGTCAAGGTTGTTTTACTATAAGGGTGGGACAATGTCTGCTGGGCCTACTAGTAAAAAATAAAAACCATGGCAGAGTAAAATTCCTTCAAATCATTTCAAAGTTTTGGACCCATATGCATAATTATATTAACATAGATGTATACTCCTATACATTGTTGCTATATTCACTTATGTGAGGATTACTACATCATTTCTGATAGATAATATAAATGTAAATATGTTCCGGCAGTGGCTCAAGCCTAGTTCTGTTCCCTCGGCGAGGAGCCCTTGAGTGTGCTGCTCGCACGATACACTCACACTAAATCTTATAACACTGCAACAACATTACACTTATCACTCCCACACACGTGCACGAATACAGCTTACACATAAGAGTGGAAGGGTTTTGTTTCTTTCCCTTATCGAACTGAAATAGTTTAGAAAATTATCCGATACAAAATATATATAAGAATTGTTGAGGTATGGATGCTTGGTACACATATATGTTCCAACAACTCATATTTGTATGTATAGTTAGCTTAGGTCAGCTCAGATAGGTCGCGAGTCGCACTTATCTGGCAACAATCCAAACTTAGGTATGCTGTGCACCCTTGAGCTAGTTGTCAAATAAAATCAGCTGAGTGACCTAAGCGCTCGCCTTAGTAATCCGGTGAAGCTGTTAAGACCTTACCAGGTCAATAGCGTAGTCAGTTCGAAAAATAACAGTAAATATGTATTTTGCTTTAAATCCTCCTCAATGTTTTTGGATGCTCTGACTATAATTTATAAAATCAAAATATCCTTTATTCAATTTTGACCCTGAGAATGTGTTTATGAATGTTAAAACTACAACCAGATCAGACAAACAACCCACTAATCGAGAAGAACTGGCAAAAAACTCCATCTGGTTTATCTCTTCATCTATACTAATATTATAAAGAGGTAGAGTTTGTGACATTGTAGATGCAATCTCAGGAACTACTGGTCAGATTTGAAAAATTCTTTCGAAGTTATATAGCTCATTTATTGAGAATGGTAATAGGCTATATATCATCACGCTAAGACCAATAGGAGCGGAGCACCAATGAAGAATATTTCAAAATCGGAGTTTTTTTTCTCTTGAGAGCTTCCTCTATGTGTTAGAAATAAAGACAAGACTATATTTCACGCCAAGGAAGTCGCGGGCAGAAGCTAATGTTATATACTTTTACAAAACAAATAGTTACATTCATTATTAGTGGATGCACAGAGAGGGGTGTTATTTCCAGGAGTCACAATCATTTACATATTGATCCAGTCTATAAAAGCCTTTAGATATTAAAATATAACCTTAGGTTCAAGTTTGCATATAATATCAAAAGTTTGATAAAAAACAGTGTCAATATATTATAATAAGAGCCCTAATTCTGTGTTCCGAGGTATATTCCGATACATAAAAAAGTTTGTTGGCAACTATATTTAATCAATCAGTTTGAAATTTTGCATACATATTGTCAGAAGTAAAGTAATACCTTTCATAAAGATAAAGAGAACTGCTCCTAAAGGGTATATCAAATCATTATTAAGCAAAAGCTAGTATGCTGTAAATTTATATGTAAGAAGAATGTAAATATAAAATGTTTGTATTCTTTAGATTTCAGTGAAAAAAAATTGTTGAAGATGTCTAGGAATACATTTCAATCATTTTTACAAATGTCTGTTAGTCTATCTAAATGTTTACACCAGTGTTTCCCAACTTAGGCCCACGCCCAACAGGGTGCCCCCCTGTTATGTATTGTATTTGATAGTTAAGGGGGACAATTTAAAAATGGACTTGACATGACTTTAACTCTTTCGCTTCGAGATAACCCATTAAATAATGAAATGCAATGCTAAATATTGGTAACAAATTTAAGAAAAAGGGCAAATTCTTAAAAAAAAAATTTAGTTTAATAAGTTAAGTAAGCTTTGCATTGTCTTGAAATTTTACTTATGATGTTTTGATAACAATTTCATAATGATTTCTTACTAAAAGTTATCATTTATATTTCTTAAGGGCACAAAACAATTTTTAAAGGTTAAAACATTTCGTATTTGAGGCATAAACATTTTAGAAATGTTAAGGTGTGGCATGACCTAAAAAAAGCTGGGGAAACACTGGTTTAGACACACATCACTGCTAAAGTACTGTGTTGTTGATAAATTTTTTTTTTTTTTATTATAGCACAGCAAAGTGACTGCACTGTGCCTAATGGTGAGCACAGTACAATCCAATAACAATGGCGACCACCGAGAGACACGCCATCCCTCGGCGGTCGCCTTTGTCACGCCGGCCTGCGTAAATGTCTCTTCACGTTACCCTTGAAGAACCCCATGTTATAGGAAGGAGGGAACACATTAGCCGGGAGATTAAAGAAACTAAAAATAAAAAACTATAATTAAACTTCAAAAAGAAAAGCATATCTTCGAGTAACATATAGTCTTTGTTTGAATATTATGGGTCTACAAAAAGTTATTGTAATTTTAAACTTAAAAGAGAAAAGTAGATATGAAAATGAAATGAAATGAATATAATGTATATGAATATGAATATAATATAATGAAATCAAAAGTAAAGATGTAAATGAACTTATTACATTCAGATGTCTTCATTAATCACTGATTTTTTAACAAGGTTCCATGCAAACAAAATCACGGGCACAGCTAGTATGTTATAAATTTCTACATTCAGTTTCATCCCTATATTATATCCTACAAGGCCGTGTTCATTACAGACATGAATATATTCAGCATTTAGACAAATCAGCTATCGAATTTAGTGCAGAGAAAAAAGCAAGTATTATTTTACTAATAAGTACATTTTCTAGGTGGTAGAGCCACATTGTAGATGGTAGTGCCAAGTTGAAGATAGTATTGGTTTCAGCATGAATGGGTCAGCACGTCCAGTTTAGTACCATCCTCTCACAGAAAATCGACGTGAAGTAACAGTGCTTGCATTGTTGCGTTTCGTTCGGTAAGTGTAAGCGCCAGAGTCCCACCTCCCTTTTTCATCCCTCCCCCATAAACAGGCTGTCAATGCACTTGCGATTCCTTTAGTTTTGCTAGTATCTATGGACGATGGTAATCACATACATCGGGTGACCCATCTTTTAGTTTTCCTCCTTTGATATAAAAAAACTACTCTTGGATAAAGCTAAGAAAAGGTTTACAACTAAGTATTACTATACACATGGAAGCAAATATAATCGTACAAAAGATCGTAGAAAAATAATAAAGATACTATTAAATTTTAACATAAAAATAGAGAGTACATAAACACACTTTTGATGAATAGGTTAATTGAACCGACCTATTTCGTACAAAAAGTGTTATTCCTGTTCACCATCAATTTATTTTTTTACCAAGCAATCGAAGTATGTTGTGCCAACAAATTAAATACTTACTTATAATATTTGAAAGCGGTAACTACAGCTCGAAAGTGTTCCCGCTCCTTAGCTTCATCTATTTCTTCAGTGGCAGCTATGGCAGACATTTCAAAATATTTCCTTAGAAATTACACTATTGAAAAAACCTTATGTATTCAACTATCTTATTAGAATTTTTTATCAGCCGCAACAAGTCATACAAAAAGGAATTTTAGCAATATTATCATAGAATTTCTAAATACAACTACTATCATACCCTATGAACCACACATTCTATGCAGTATGCACAGACACTACCACAGAGTACCTTATATAAAGACAGTCTTAAGACACTACTAAGCACAGACTATTAATCGTACGGGTACAGTGTTGCCGTTTAAGAAAAAAAACTTGAGAGGTGTCAAGGGACACCCGGATGGAACGAAGTTCCTTTCGATTAATTAGTGAAGGAATTGTAATAAAATTTTATTTTTTTAAGTTATAATAATATTTTTTTTATTATTAACAAACATAATGTTATAAAAAACTTAATCAGTAGGCTCAGTTTTCGTAATAATTGGCTTGTGGTAACTGAAGTAGGAAACATATGTTTGGGATCATCATTATTATTATTATTTTTTATTATTTACAAAAAACCTGTATACACTCAACAAAAATAATCGTCGCGACACCACACTGTTCAATGCGAAATAGAAATGAAAATATCTGGCTTGCTTTCTATAATAGAGAGAGAGAGAGAGAGACAGACAGAGAAACATGCGACGCCGCACAGCTTACAATAGCTTACTATAGCAAAATGTGTCGTTACAACTTTTCGTAAGAATTTTTTCTGTCTAGCCCCCGTTCACAACGCGCGATAAGGAACTTCGTTCCAATAAAAAAGTCGCCAGACTTCATTTAAAAAATCGCGAGATTTGAAATATACATAATTAGAAAATCCACCAGAAATCGCTAAAAGTTTCATAATATTTCATTGTAAAAATATGGTGAAATACTATACTGCGAATTTCACTGTGACAAAACGAACAAAAGGCTTTAGTTGGATTAGTAATAATAACTTTTAGTCTCGTTAAAACTCTTGTTGTTTTCATCCTGGTTGACCCCGAGATCGAACGTCATTCTGGTAGGGAAATTCCAAAAACAACATCAGCAATTCATGTTGTTACCAGTAATTAGGATTAAATTAGTACTAAAATACTAAAATATTTTCAATATTCAATTACTCGCTAGAAGTCTCTATTTTTTTTTAAGTCGCTAGATTGAAAAAAAAATCGTTAAACATGTCCAAAATCCGCTAGATCTAGCGACAATGCCGTTAAAACGGTAACAGTGTACAAGTACTACTAATTAGGGATGATCGATATCAATCGGACACAGCGCGATCTAGTAGCTGACTTTTTGCGTCATAGACAGATTGACGTTTTCCTCATCCAGGAAACGATGTTAAAACCGAGTATGCGTAATCCGAGAATCGCGAATTACTGTATAGTCAGGAACGACCGTGTCACCTGCGGGGGTGGCACGTTAATCTATTTTAGGCGTTCGTTGTACTGCATGCCGTTAGATCCGCCCGCGCTAACCAATATGGAAGTGTCAGTGTGTAAATTAGGTATGACCGGACACTCGAATATTATTTTAGTTTCCGCGTATTTGCCACCGAACAAAGAATTGCTGAGATCCGATTTACAGGCGCTACTTAACTTAGGAGATTCAGTTATTATAGCGGGGGACCTCAATAGCGGGAACGTTATCTGGAATAGTCCGTGTACCTCTCGTAACGGGAGAATACTCGACGAACTAGGTAGGGTTCTCGCTTTCG
The DNA here is from genome assembly GCA_014332785.1 of Antheraea mylitta. Taxonomy (NCBI): domain Eukaryota; kingdom Metazoa; phylum Arthropoda; class Insecta; order Lepidoptera; family Saturniidae; genus Antheraea; species Antheraea mylitta. The sequence continues at coordinate 973,775 of JACEII010000073.1, read as the reverse complement.
ACGTCATAGCCCCTCTGGAACCCACGCACTATCAAGATCATTGCCAACCCACAGTATTAGATATAGCTCTTTTAAAAAATATCACGCTTCCTGTACGACTCATACAAGTCGTACACGAACTTGATTCAGATCATCGCCCGGTTGTTTTACAGTTAGGTCACAATTCAGACTTCACCCCGCCGTCGGTTAGGGTGGCTGATTACGCGAAACTCGTTCAATATTTTAAAGAAAATCCGTCGTCTAGTAGTTTAGACAGGATTCCGGACGTGTTGGTGTCTAAAGCCGACGCGGATTCGGCCATCGATTCCCTGGTTGATTATCTCCAGACCACCGTCAGGGTGACCTCGAAAGAGGTACAAGCGGCGAACGATCGCCGTTTTATACTCCCTGACGACGTGAGAGCATTGATCACGGAAAAGAACGCCGCGACTCGAGCTTACGACGCTTACCCGTCTGTAGAGAATCGCGATCGTTTACGTTTGTTACGAAAAACAGTCAAGTTTCGTATTTCTGAGATCCGGGGCGACAGGTGGGACAGACTCCTGGAGGGTCTCCAGCCGTCTCACCTGTCGTACTGGACTCTAGCGCGAACTCTCAAATCAGATATGGTCACTCCAATGCCTCCTCTCGACAGAGGTCCCCGGTTGCCTCCCGCGTTCGATAGCATAGATAAAGCGGAATGCCTTGCCGCAAGTTTAGAGAAACAGTGTTCGCCAAACACTGATAACACTGACCCTTTCCATAACGGATTAATCGAATCAGC
>JACEII010000073.1:955903-970012 GCA_014332785.1 Antheraea mylitta | reverse complement strand
TGTACAATTAGTAAACGTATTATATTTATAAAAGTTTATCTAATGTTTTCTTACTTATCGCTTTTACATTCTTTGGTTCCGGATTCAATTTTAATAGTAGATATTATTATATGTTATTTACGGACAGTAAATTATTTCATACGTAATAATTATGGTTACCTAAAACACTTAAAACATTCGAGACATTTGAGACATTCGAATCACATATTACATTATTCGAATCACACATTATATTATTTTATTTACATTCTTCTATTCACGCCACGGCACACGGTAACGGAAAATTGTCATAGTCTATTCTTTTGACAATCAATTTAGTAATTTATTTTATACCTGAAATACCAACAGTTGACCGCTGGCTATAAATCGTAGAAAAATAAACTAATTCTTTGTCTACGCTCTGATTAAAGTGACAACCACAGAACTACAAACTGTTTGTCAACAATGTCAACATCATATCGATTTTTCTAATGAATTTATTACATTTACGCAGCAAATTCATTCTGATCTACTTATTGATTGTGCTAATTAATTAGGGCTTTATATAAAACTAAGTAGAGACAAGAATACTATAATAACTTACTTTCCAAAATGTTGTCATGATTTCACCTCGACGTAAAATAACATTTAATAACATATTTCTTTTAAATAATTGCCTTATTTAATTAATTAATTGGGTTCTATTTACACTTGATGAAGTTTTCAATAAACAGTGATTAAACTGCATTCAATTTATTGTGGTTAAAATCATAAATTTGACATACTGTTAAAAAATCAATATGTGTTAAACAATGCGGTGTTCCCATTCCCGAGTTACAATACGCATTATGTAGTCATAATTTTCTCGTCAAGGCCCTAACGTCCAAATATGTGTCTCAAATTGCTCCTATAAGCATTACTGTGTAATCATGGAAGGCTTAGTGACTCAAAAAGTTACACCATTGCTAAAATGTATAGTATTATTTTTGTTCATTTTCACGGCCAAAGTTCTCACATCGCGGCCTCAAGAGTCTCAAGAATTAAAAAATAGTATACACCAAGTTAAGCCGTTACATTATGTAAGAACATTTACAAAATATCACCACAGAAGAACTATACAACGGAACAATCAGGACTGGAACAACTATTGGCCAGTACAAGAGCCTAAAAATTATGGGAAAAGAAGCATTGATTACATTCAATATGACTGGCCATTATCTGAGTATAATGACAATGAGAACAGACCTATTACTGCAGATTCTAATATTGTAAAACCAAAAGTAATTGAAAAAAGAAGCACAGATTATTCCAAATTCAAAACATACTGGCAGTTATATAAAAGGAGTGTTGATTCAAGTGAACTGGCCAGTAACAATGAAGATGTTTCAAATACTAAACAGTATACATCTGATGCTGTGAGAGATAATGTAGTTAGTTCCAATGAGAAAGTAGCTATTGGCAAAGAGAATACTGTTAATAAGAATAGTATGTCGGAAGAAATCAAAAAGTATAAAGTAAAAGCAGCTATAATTATAACAGAAGCGCCTACAACTATGGGTCCCACAATATCATGCTTATATAAGATACATAGTGTAGCTATGAGTGTGACTCCTTCTTATGATGATGAGAGGAATGCTCAATTGATGGTTGAAAATGACAGTTCTGGTAATTGACCATTTTGTTTTCCTTATTTATCTATCTATACTAATATTATAAAGAGTAAAGTTTGAGTTTGTTACGTCCTAGGGGGTAACCTCAGGAACTACTGGTCTGATTTGAAAAATTATTTCAAGGTTATATAGCTCATTTATCGAGGATGGTTATAGGCTATATATCATCACGCTAAGACCAATAGGAGCAGAGCACCAACAATGAATGTTTAAAAATCAGGGGTTTTTTTTCTCTTGAGAGCTTCCGCTGCATGTTAGCGTTAGCCCAAAGTAATTATTCCACGCGAACGTAGTCGCAGGTAGAGGCTAGTATTAATATAAGCCTGGAGGGTTTTTTATTTGGTTGAACTTGCTAATCCCGGGACTTACTGGTCCGATTTGAAAAATTCTTTTAGTGTTAAATAGCTCATTTATCGAGGAAGACTAAACGCTATATCATCACGCTAAGTCCAATGAAGAATGTGAAACATTTGAGGTCTTTTTTCTTTTTGAGAGATTTTATATGGATGAGGTAGCTAGCAGAAGTTAGTTAAATGTATAGCTAATAGGATGAATGTGGGAAGGTTACAGAGTAAATATTTGTGAATAAAATAATTCTTACTAATATTCTGAACATATAAATTTGTTTGTAACTTTTTTACACCTGAACTACTATACCATTTTTAATTAAATTTTGGATAGATATTATCAGGGATACAGAGATCGACATAGGATCTATTCATTACCCGATTAGGCCTCCCACGGCAGCGGCTCAAGCCTAGGTTCGATCCCTCGGTAGCCCTTGAGTGCGTTGCTTGTGCGATACGGTGACACACAATTATACATCACTGTTACAACACTACACGATCACCCCCACACACGTGTACGCTACACGCTTACACACGAAAGTGAAAGGGTTTACTTTTTTCCCTTATCGAACTGAAAAACTCAATTTTCCGATAAAAAATACATGGAGGAGTTGTTGAGGCGTGTATGATTGGTACACATGTACGTTTCAACAACTCATACATGTATGAATAGTTAGCTAGGTTAGCTAAGAAAGGTCGCGATTTTGCATGCAACAGGCAACAGCCAAGCCGAGATGTGCCGTGCACCCTTGAGTTGATTGCCAAAATAAAATAGGCTGAGTGCCTTAAGCGATCGCCTTAAAAGTCCGGTAAATCTGTTAAGACCTTGCTAGGTCAAAAGCTAGTAATTTCGAAAAAAAAACGTATCTATTCATCCAAAAGTAGTTGTACTCAGGGATAGGTCAAATCTCTATTAAAGTGGCCAAAGCTAAAAAGCAAAAGACAGTTTTATAGATTTTTTTTTATATCATAGGAGGTAAACAAATAGATGGGACACCTGATGTTAAGAGATCACCACCGTCCACAGACACTTGCAACACCAGGGGTGTCGTTAGTGCATTGTCAGCCTGTGTTGGGGGGGGAAGGAGGAAAGGGAAGGCGAGGATAGATGGGACTCCGGTGTTCTCACTGACCGAATGAAACGCAAAAATGCAAACACTGTTACTTCATTTTGGTGTTTCTGTAGGTTGGGTAGTATTACCCCGGGTAAGCTGGCCCATTCATGCCAAAACCAGTAATAACTTCAGCATGGCTCTACCACCTACGAAGTTCTGTTTATGAGCATTCTCATATATGTATAATTTAATACATATAAGCCAAAGAAGTTTCACTTCCTCTGCTGTGCACACGGACACATGTACTGATTTTTTTAATTCCTTGATATCCATCTAGCAAAGGGCTGTAATTCTAAAATCACAAATAGACACTTCGAATTTACTTGTATGTGTTTAATTGCTTGTATGTTGAGCAATTTACAATATGGGACCACGTGAATCCCTCAGTGAACTCCTCGTAATTTAATGTATGTCCGTAAGAACTTCGAAATGCTGGATTTCGTAAAAGACCGGCATAGTCTAAATAGTAGAAACTGTGACAAACTGGTTGTCCTGTGTTTTAGACTTAGTAAATCAGTAACAGTTTTTTGGGAAATAGAGTTTTTTTTTTATATCAAAGGAGGCAAACGAACTGGTGGGTCACGTGATGTTAAGTTATCACCATCGTCCATAGACACTAGCGACATCAGGGATGTCGCAAGTCCGTTGCCAGCCTATATATGGGAGAAGGGGAAGGGGAAGGAAAGGGACAGAAGGAAAGAGGAAGGGACGTGGGCCTCCGGCTCTCTCACTGACCGAACGAAACACAACAATGCAAGCACTGTTATTTCACGTCGGTTATCTGTGAGAGGGGTGGTACTACCCCGGAGGAGCCGACCCATTCATGCTGAAACCAAAAATAGCTTCAGCGGGGCTCTACCACTGACAAAACGTGTGAGGTTTTACAACAAAATCCCAAAGGATATTACCGATTTGCCTATTATAGAGTGATGTCTGGAATTGACTCATCTCTGTGCATCCATTTAAAACGTTTGAGAAATGTACCTAATATATTCAAAATATTATATATCTAAAAGATAAACCAGATTGAGTTTCTTATCGACGACTGGGTTGTTTGTCCGAACCGATGGTAGTTTTGACATTCATAAGTGCCTTCTTAGGGCCTAAAATGATTTTGCTAATTTTCAGATATCGGACCAATATCGAAGATGACTTTATCCAATGGTGACATTGTTGAAGTTGAACAGTGTACTGATACGAGAGCCTCCTGCTACACACTCTGGCACAACAATAGTGAAGGAAATATCACAGTTCTAGGACAAGGTACTATCTATATCTCATATAAGTACAATATAACCTCTTTATGACAAAATTTAGGGACCTAAAGTCTGCCTTGTGTGTACATTAAAGCAAAATCTACTCAATAGATTTCAACTAAATTTCTTTTTATCTTACTTCTTAGACACTTGATTTTCACTTAAAAAGGGTAGAGTGTGTCTAAAGTCACACGATAGAAATGATAGAAATGAAACGTTTGTATCAGAGGGGAAACTTTATTTTGAAAAATACAACAAATAACCAATGTTGCAAGGAGTTCCCAGGCGGTCACTCATCGCAACCAACATTACTTAACTTCGGTGATCAAATCGAGAGCTGGTGTTGTCAACACTATCCAATACAGTGTTTACTCCCAGCCCTTTTCGCCACGCAAAAAGTTTGCCGATCAGAATTTTAAAGCCTTCCTAAGCTAAATTTATCTATACATATAATAAGAATGTAACATTGGAGATTTTTGTTAAAAAGTTGTTGCGAGTGCCTAAAATAAGTAATAGAATAAATTTCAATCATTTTTTGGAAATGTCTGTCTGATTTTATGAAATATGCATTACTGCTAAGTACTAAAGTATTGCGTTCACGATAAAAGCTCAGCAAGAAAATCATAAAGCATATCCTCGACATTACAGTCTTAGTTTCAGTAAAATCGGTTCACTCTATCGCCAGTTATTGTAATTTTAACGACGACACGATTTAAGTAGGATAGAAAAGTTATCTACTTTAAATTAACTAAATACATTTAGATGATTTTATTAATCACTGTTTTTTCTTTTAAATAATGTTCTTATCCAAACCTAATAGTAGTGAAGCACTGAATCTAATTAAGATTTTGAGTCGTCATTAGGGAGCTATATTAGCTTTAATAATGTGTTTCATTTAAGATATTGAGCCCCTAAATAAATAAAAAAAAACAAGGACGATGTTGCGGCCACAGCTAGTGTATATATAGGGCGCGCCATCCTTATCTGGTCAGTGAAAGAATCCAATAATATAAACTTTGTCAATTCTTAATGGATTACAGAGACATTTTTTGAAGTCCTAAATCTCAGACTTTTAGAATTTACTCTGACTATTTTCCAAAAACGATATCGACCCAAGTGATCACCCTTATTGCTGACAAGCCTCTGCTCGCGACATCATTTGTGTGGAATAGTTACTTTGGGCCAATGCTAACACGCAGCGGAACCTCAAGAGGAAAAAGATACTCAATGAATACAATACTATAATTATTACTACTCAATTAAAACAAATTTAGATATTTTCCTTGCATTTCCAATCATATTAACCAGCGTCTTGGCCGATATCGTTGCCATTTCGGTTCGGATATTGTCTTTGAGCTCTTCAATGATCTTCGGACTCTTGGCGTAAACTTTACAAAACTCCCCACAAGAAGAAGTCAAGTGACGTCAAAGACGGGGATCTTGATGGCCAGTCAATATCACCTTTCTTCGATAGCTCACGTCCCGGGAAGTGCCGACGCAAAACGTTCATGGTTGAGAATTTCTTTATGTATGTAACGCATCATAACTGAAATTGTACTGAAAAAAAATTGAGCCCTCACGAGACGCGTGGCAAATGTGAAACATCGAAATTTTTTTGCATAAATATTACGACAGGAATCAGTTATGACATAATGAAAAGATAAAGCGTTACAAATTTGTTGCGTAAAATAATGACTGTTTATGTATCTTATTACATAAATATTCATTTTTATTAAATACAAAAATTAAACTAAGCGCAGGAGCGGTTTGTCTGGCGGCATTTATCAAAGGGCGCTAAATCGTCGGCGCATGCCGCACAACAGTAGAAGAACGAGTGGCCTACAACACAGTTTGAATTTTATGTTTACAATGATAGGGTTGCAAATGTTTTCAAGTATTTCGTTAATAATGCAATGTTCGTGTTTTACGTCGCCACGCCAAAAAGCATCCCATATAAAGGTGATATTAATTAGACTCAAGATTGAAAATATTTGGGTATAATTAAAAATTGATTTGTTATAGGTTGTTGGCGAGCTTCTCAACCGGAAGGTCGAAATTCCTGTGACAAGGTTACAGTCCGGCTCCCCGGCACCAAAGTGTGTTACTGCACGAAGAGTTACTGCAATGCTGATTTCAGTAAGTGTATAGTGTTACTTCTTTAGGGGAAATCTAGGTACTATTAAGTCAGGTACTCGGGAATGTTTCAGATCTCTAGTTTCATTGTTTTTTGAGAAAATGCAAAGTATGTGTAAAAAAAAAGTTTTTTCTTAGAATTGACAGGGCTAATTGGTCTAAATGTTTAATATATTTTACGGGGCTACTAATTACATATAGAAGAAAATTAAGAGTCTTTTAGCTTTATAACAGAGGTTCCCAGATTCCTTTGTTTATAGAAAACTTTCAAGGTTTAGCTGATTCCAGTAAACCCTCTGCATTTCTACCATGTTCCTGAAACTCGACAAAAATTGTGTCGTTTGCAAGTTTCCACACGTTGTACTGAATATAGATTATGCAAGTTTTTACAAATAACAGTCGCAGAGCTTCTTGAAATATTATCTGGCTACATTGATAGGTGAAGTCAAGGTAACATTTGAGTTCTTCACTATCGAAAGCCGCTAAATTTTCGTGAACCTCCGCTTACAAATTGTGAACCACCATCTTTTTCGTCACTTCAACGTAGATCGCCATCGAGTCTCCCGTGGACCTGAACCACTTTGAGAACAAAGGCTTTATAAGGTCATTGCAAAAAAAAAATACCATGATGCAGTTTCTGTATAATTATGAAACTTTTTCTTTCGAAACCTTATATACAATGTCGCTATAAGATCATGAGTACTTAAAATTTCTAAAATGGGTACGCTTTAGTATTATTCAATAAAAACCACATTTTTACCCAGTTTTTTTTTTATTTTGATTAATACTTCAAAGATTTTATTATTATTTGAACGCAAATTTATATATTTTTGGTGTCGTTAAAAAAAAGTTAAATGCGTATTGAATACTTGCTTTAAAGGAGTTTGGGTACTTTCGTATTAAGTGCGCCGCGCTCATTGAATGTTCGCCACCTTGCTCTTTGGTCTCGCGTTGGTTGGGTTAGACTTACGAAAAAGAATAACGCGAACTTGCCTCGTACACACTTAATAGCCCGGTACACAAACATTTTATTAATACCAAGCATATGGAGAGTTTTAAATATTGCATTTGGTTTCATACCTGCTCCATTTAATATCGCCAAATATTGTACAATGTATCGGCGCCAAAATGAGAAAACCATATAAAAATGACCGATTCCAAATTCAAATTCACCCGATTAGGCCTCCCACGGCAGCGGCTCAAGCCTAGGTTCGATCCCTCGGTAGTGAGCCCTTGAGTGCGTTGCTTGTGCGATACGGTGACACACAAATATACATCACTGCTACAACACTACACGATCACCCCCACACACGTGCACGCCTACACGCTTACACATGAAAGTGGAAGGGTTTACTTTTTTTTTCCCTTATCGAACTGAAAAACTCCCAATTTTCCGATAATAAATATATGGAGGAGTTGTTGAGGCGTGTATGCTTGGTACACATATACGTTTCAACAACTCATATATATATATGAATAGTTAGCTAGGTTAGCTAAGATAGGTCGCGATTTTGCATGCAACAGGCAACAGCCAAGCCAAGGTGTGCCGTGCACCCTTGAGCTGGTTGCCAAAATAAAATCGGCTGAGTGCCTTAAGCGTTCGCCTTAGTAGTCCGGTGAAGCTGTTAAGACCTTGCTGGGCTAATAACGTAGTCATTTCCAAAAAAAAAAAAACAAAACCAAATTTAAATATAATATTTTGTTTATTTTAATTGTAACAGTATTCATGGCCAGACTAAGTAGATAACAAAATGCCTTACAGCATCACTAAAGGAGGAGACAGTGACTGTGAAAGCTGAATCAACAATGAACACCGTCTCCCAGCAGCCAAGCTACTGGAATATTCTAGCGTCTTCTATTCTAGCATTCGTAGCGATATTGGTGATGGCCGTAGTGGTGAAGAAGTTCTATTGCAGGGTCATGGACGTGGACAAGGAGGATTTGAGTGATGCAAATGATATAGAGAAAGGTGGGTGAGGAAACTTCCTATTTATATGCAGGGCTATTTTTTAGGCGTGTACGTGGAGCCAGTCACACAGTGTCTCGTAAGGAAATTTCAAAAATTTCGAGAAAGTTCCATAAAAACTAGTCAAAGAATTTGAAAAAAGAAAACAAATCAATCTTGGTAACCTTTAGATTTTTTTTTTCAGTTTTGTATTGAAAGGTCAAAATTTTTTTTCGAACTGATTACACTATTGACCGAGCAAGGTCTTAACACCTTCACTGGCCTACAGGTCAAAGTTATTCAAATACAAGATTATACTTAAAGTTTAACAGTAAATTCGAATGTAACATTTCAACAATTCACTTGTGCACAATAACCAAACTATATTACGTAAAACATCACCAATACATTTACATAATATAACACAAGGTTATGAATAAAATATAATACCATTATATGGTATTCCAAGATCCCGCTAAAAACTCATATGAGATGACATTAGATTTGATTTAATTGTCGAATGGACGTAGACTGTGTCCATCCATTCATCCTTTCATCCATTGTTATTCACTTTAGGTGACATTATGGGTAATGGACCAGACTCATTGGCGACCGGACTCTCCTGTGTGGACAATCTCACCCTGATCGAGCACATCGGTAAGAGATAAAAAAAACATTAGGTTGAACAATCATGATGGCGAGTCAATATTTTCAAAACTATAGTCTAATGCTCATTTGTTTATACACCACCTTCAACTAAATATTCTTTTGATAGAAGAATTATTCTAAAGCACAGGTGCTTTTTTATACTATTAGTGGGAAACGAACATGCGATCCACCTGATGATAAGTCATCACCGCCGCCCATGGATACCTGCGACACCATGGGAATAACAGATGCGTTGCCAGCCCTTAATCTCTGTAGGAAAATAAAGTACCTAAAATTATATGCAGGATTTTTGGTACATTCCGACTATCTAAGGGTGCGTTTTTAAGAGCTTAAGAACTTTAAACTGCAATAAAATATGAAAAAGTTGATGGAAAGTTTATATTTATTTTTTAGAGTATCTAGCATGTGATCGTCATGACTAATTATTATAAAGCCTATTCCAGTTATTCCATTTTTATGGATTTCCGGTGGATTTTCATAAAAGACCCACTCCAATTCTACAGACTTCTTCCCGAAGGAAGGTATGGGCAAAATCAACGCAATTTCAAACTGTGATAAATCCACAGTTGTATGTTTTCCCACTACTGATTGCTGCCATTGACAACAATACTGATCTTTAACATTTGATTGATGAAAGTGTTACATTGCGTAGACGTTACTTCGCACTTCTGCTTGGAAGTTCGCACTTCCGCTTGGAAGTTCGTACTTCTGCTTGGAAGTTCGCACTTCCGCTTGGAAGTTCGCACTTCCGCTTGGAAGTTCGCACTCCCGCTTTGAAGTTCGCACTTTCGTTTCGAAGTTCGCACTTTCGTTTCGAAGTTCGCACTTTCGTTTGGAAGTGACCAGATAATTCCAAACAGAAGTGCGAAATAATGCCCACCCTAATGTTTACTAAACATTAAAGTTGATATTACATAGGTCAGGGTAAATTCGGTTCGGTCTGGCGAGGGTCACTGGGATCGAACCCCGTCGCCGTGAAGCTGTATTCAAACGCGAGCACGTGGCAGAAGGAAGCCTCCATATACTCATTGCCTCATCTCGCACACCCAAACATACTACGGTATTACGGTAAGTACATATTCTTTCTCATTTTTAGGTATACTCTTCTCTCGAACCATGAGAACCTGTATGGAAAATTTCACAATAATCGATAAAGTAAATAATGTGTGAAAAAGGTTACAGATAATCTCACTTCTTTTTCTATTTTCTGCATACTCTTGGTCCATACCTTTTTCTGTTTTTGTTTGTTTTTTTTTTATTCTGTCCGAAATCGTTGTAATTGTGCTTATGGCTTTTTTATTTTCATCTTTAATAGCCATTTTAAAATTTTAATACACAATGTCTCGCGCCGGGGCGTCCACGGTGTATAGTAGTTACAAGTTCTGGTGTGTGTAATTTCGCAATTCGCAATCGCATTTACATTATTACTAGTTTTTGTCTGTAGCTTCGCTCGCGTTAATATAAATTTGTCTCTATGACCAGGAAAAGTGCGGTCTGGATGAAAGATGTCCTTTTCTGTACCGCTGACAACGTGTATAGAATTTTTTCATAATAATCGTTAGAGTGAAAACGTAATAGATAACCTAACTTCTTTCTCTTTTCTGCAGACTCTCTGTCCGCACCTTTTTTCTGCTTTTGTTTGTATATATTTTTTAATTCTGTCAGAAATCGTCGTAATCTTGTGTTATTTGACTCTATATTATGTAAGGTAGGTGGTGCTTTACGTAATATAGTTTGCTTATTGTGCACAAGTGAAGTGGATCGGAAATAATACCATGGATTATGGATTCTGACTTGCCACAAAAACTTCCAAGTAAGTTCTAACAAGATGGCCGCCGTCTTGTTAGTTCATTGAGGATATACAATAAACTTGTAATATCGTAACTCACTTGACAATGGCAGTAATAGTTTACTAAATAGAAGACTGTTTGCTAAAAATAAAATAGAAGAAGGCATGAAAGCTTAACAGACGAACTCTATGATTTTAATGTAGTTTAATTGTAATAATTATAGGTGGTAGAGCCCCGCTGAAGCTATTTTTGGTTTCAGCATGAATGGGTCGGCTCCTCCGGGGTAGTACCACCCCTCTCACAGATAACCGACGTGAAATAACAGTGCTTGCATTGTTGTGTTTCGTTCGGTCAGTGAGAGAGCCGGAGGCCCACGTCCCTTCCTCTTTCCTTCTTTCCCTTTCCTTCCCCTCCCCCTTCTCCCATATACAGGCTGGCAACGCACTTGCGACGTCCCTGATGTCGCTAGTGTCTATGGACGGTGGTGATCACTTAACATCACGTGACCCACCAGTTCGTTTGCCTCCTTTGATATAAAAAATATATATATTGTACCTATTAGTATGTACTATGTTCTCACTTTTATGAGTTAGCTGAATTGAAAACCTCTCTAGGCGTGTTGTGTGGTATTTTTTGGCATGAGATAAATTTATGATTTCGCGTCATGACATTCTAATAAGCGTCTACGACCGTAATGGAATTATTATGTAGCGTCGTTTAATATAGTAACCTGCGTGTATCTGATATTGATATTTTATGTTGTGCGATTATGCTGCCCATCATATGTTTCAGTGATGAAATTTTATATTATGACATTTAAATATTGTAATTCACACTATAATTAATTTCAAAATTCTAAAGAGAACACGGTTACTTTATTGTTTAGTGTTTTCACTTCTTCTGACGGGAGTCTTTATGAGTGCTTGACTGTTTTTTAAATTAGTGATTTTAAGGTTCGGTCCTAATTTATATTGTACTTATTAGTACAATGTTTTTTAGTCGGTGATTTTAGTGTTTGGACAAAAACTAATTGCAATTATAATAAACTATTTATTTTGACAAACATGATTATTGCGTTGTATGAAAGTAGAATACTATTGATTGCATTTCACTTACAAAGGTAAATATAGTAACGTTTATGGGTTAATTTTTGAGAATTGATTTTAAAGTTCGGACAAATTCTAATAGTTTAATTATTAATACAATGTTTTTTGATTGGTGATTTCGGTGTTTGGAAATGAAGTAATAAAATAGTACAATGTGTTAACGTTTTTTGGTTGGTGATTTTAATGTTCGGCTATGATGCAATTAAAATGGTAGAATATTTTAACGTTGCCGATTGGTTAATTTAGTGTTCGGACATGACCTAATTATAATTACTGTAGCTAGATTGGGGTGTAAGGGGTGTCGCGTAACATCTTAAGACTTGAGACACCCAAGCCAACCTCACCTGCACGTGGTGCACTCTGCTGAATAACGAACGAGGCAACGGCGAAAGCGGGGTGGTAGGGTTTTACAGCCCGACTGGGTCGCAACCACCATGTATATGGCGAAAAAGCCCGTCATAGTGACTCGCTTCTGCGCGTCGCGTTTCGGGATCAGCCTGTGCATATCCAGTACCGGGTGACTTTCGTCATTATGGCCGGCATGACAGCGGCGACCGGCGATGGATAATCTGTCTCACGATGGTTGCCGATGTTTTTGGATTGTACTATGCTTAACATCAGGCGTAGTGCAGACAATATGTCGTGCTTCAATAAAAAAAAAAAAAGTTATTTTGTTGGAATATGGTTTTGCGTCGTATGGAAGTAAGAACATTATCGGTTGTTTGTCAGGCAGCGAGACTCGGGCTCGGCTGACGGAGGGCGGAGGCCGCGAGCACCTGCTCGTGGTGGAACTGTGCGCGGGCACTCTGAGGTCTCGGTTACGCGCCGCACCGCTCTCCTGGCTGCAGTTCGCAAGCCTCGCGAGAGGTCTGGCCGCTGCACTGGCTCACCTACACGCTCAAGGTGAGACACTTAACCATGAGATACATCTTTAAATTCTCATAGAGTATTCCCATCACTGACATTATAACTTAAGCAGGATTACACATTAGGAGATGGTAGAGCCACGCTGTAGTTGTGACTCGTTTCAGCATGAGTGAGTCTGCTCACCCGGGGTAGTACGACCTGACCGACAGAAAACTGATGTGAAGTAACAGTGCTTTCATTATTGTGTTTGGTACGCTCAGTGAGAACGCCGGAAGACCACCTCCCCTCCCTCTTCCCCTCAATCCAGCCATCCTCCCAAACACAGGTTGGCAACGCACGAGGCCTCTCTCTGTGTATCCACCAAAAACGAATGTATTTATATGTTTACTACGTTGACGATCTCAAGATTGCACGTAAAATACACACTATTAATGACGTTAACTTGTTACAATTTGACATTAACAGATTACTTGTTTGGTGTGAAATAAATGGTATGGCTTTAAACGTAAACAAATGTTATCACATAAAATTTAGCAGGAAGAAAAATATAATACCGTCGAGCTATCACATTAACCACATTCCTATTCAAGAAGTTACATATATTAGGGACCTTGGTGTCATCTTCGACAATCATTTAAAGTTTGATATTCATATTAATAACATTTGTTTATCTTCACGTAAAATTTTAGGTTTCATTCTTAGAAACAGTAGGCTTTTTAAAAACAAATCCATCAAGATACTTCTATACAGTATGCTTGTAAGAAGCCACCTTGAATATTGTAGCACTGTCTGGTGCCCTCATTATCAACTTTACATAGACCGTATCGAAAATATTCAAAGACGTTTTACTATAGCTTGTTTGTCAGGTTCTATAACATTTGCTCCGTATAATGATAGACTGAAAGAAGTTAAACTGAAATCTTTGTACAATAAAAGAATTATTCTGAACATGACCTTTTTATACAAACTTTTTAATAACCACATTGATAATTCAGAACTTTTGAATCGATTTAATATTTATGTGCCTTCCAGATTACCTAGATTTCCTGTCTCTTTATTTGGTCACAAAAGCTACAGAACCAATTTAGGTCATTTCTCCATCGTTCCCAGATTTTCTCGACAATATAACGACCTTGTTAAAAAAGATCACACCATAGACTTATTCAGTAATTCCCTATCTAATTTCAGATCTAAAATTAGTTTTTTATTTAATTAATTTCTGCAGGATCTTT
>JACEII010000073.1:933098-952444 GCA_014332785.1 Antheraea mylitta | reverse complement strand
TCGATATGACTACCCTATTGACCGAGCAAGGTCTTAACAGCTTCACCGGAATATAAACAACGGAGTGGTAGATGATGCTACGAACGGGTACTAGGCTTATTAAAAAAAATCACATTTAATCTGGGTATATGTTTCAGTGAATCCGTGGATAGTTTGGATTCACAATTGGAAACGGTAGTTGTGGCTGCAATCGGGTAACAGTTTTATTCAATTTTTTGCGTTTAAAAATACTATTGAAACCAGTGATAACCAATTTGGTGCAGACGAAGTTGCACGGGTCAGCTAGTGTTAAATAAATAAATAAATGTTGTAATTATATTTTTTAAAAACATGTATTATGAAAAGATAAACCAGATCGAGTTTCTTGCCGGTTCTTCTCGATGACTGGGTTGTATTCCGAACCGGTGGTACCGTTCATAAGTGCCTCTTCAGGGCCTAAATAGAATAAAGAGTATATTGATTTGATTGATTTGACTTCTGATTCCACTGATGTTGCTAGTGTCTATGGACGACGGTGATGAATATTAGGTGACCCACCTATTCGTACACCTCCTATGACATAAAAAACAATATTTTTGGGTGGCAAAACACAGTTGACTACTGATGTTTTGCTTTCTGCAATCGATTGCTGCATAACATCTATTATTGTTAATTCGACTAATTACATCTATCTGTTCAACGCCTATATAGATTTACTAAGATGGTTCTAATTACGTCCATTTCTGTAATACTTACACGAGCTTTACCAAAAGAGTCCTAATTATATCTATTTATGTAATATTAATACAGAGTTACTAGAAATGATATATGCCTTATACAGTTGGTAACAAACCATGCGTGGTGCACCGCGACGTGAATACCAATAACGTATTGATAGCTGCAAATGGTGAAGCTAGACTTGCGGACTTAGGGCTGGCACAAGCTCTCCATCCGAGGAGAGAAAACACAGCCCCAAGTCGGATCACAGAGGTATGTCTTACACACTAGACATCAGCCATCGATCTGTACAGACTGATACTAAATCTATCTATCTATCTAATACCATTAAACGAGCAATTCTTGTATATTTTTATATTTGTATATATTCAGGATCTCGGAAACGGCGTCAGCGATTTCCGTCAAACTTAGTATGTAGGTGGTTTCGGAGACGATAAACGATCTAGCTAGATTTCATTAATAGAAAACTTTTTTTTGGCTGAGTTTTCACACAATGAAAAAATATAGCTAGAATATAAAGGTAAATTTCGCCGCCTATAGAGCTCTGAGGGAAATCGGCTGTTTCGATAATCCTTGTAACCCCAGTTCGAATCCGAGTGACAGCAAAACAGATTTTTTTTTTGTTTTTGGTAAAATAATGATAATTTTGTGAGGCAAACCTAACAGATTATTTTAATTTATAAATGTTTTTTAAAGAACCGAGCTAGCCTCGGTTGTCCAGGTACTTAGTTATAAAACAACCACATACACACACAAATAATTTAGTCTTAGATGGTAACGCTTAGAGGATTGACTTTTAAATAGCATCTCTTGGAACTCTTCTATAGACTCTTGTCGACAGATTTTTAACTCGAGAACGAGTACACTCATACCATTCTGCTGATGCTGATACATGTTTGTTTCTAGTGACAATCTAAACATAGGATGTTAATGTAGTCAGAGTTTTAGAGCGGCTTTCCTATTTTAAAATGTTCACCCTTCCCTACTTCGACATATTTAATTCTTTCTACCTTTCTTTCATCTTCTTTCGAGCATCTAAATCTTTAGGAAGTTAGTTATATATGAATTGTAAAAGTCCACCCAAACAGACAAACAAGGAGGCAAGTTTTGATATAAAAAATAAATTTGTGTTGAAAGTATCGGATTAATATATCAAAATTTTGAAAAAACAATAGGTTCGTGTTAAGAATATCGCGTTAATAGACCGGAGGTTTTTGGTAATGTCAATGGGTTCGAGTTGAGATTATTAAGTCAATAGGACAGAAGCTTTTGTATAAGAATAAGAGAACGCGAACCTACATGTTGAGAATATCGTGTTAATAGGCGAGAAGCATTTGGTAACAATAATAGGTTCGAGTTGAGAATATCAGGTTAATAGGGGGATGTTTTGGAAACAATAATAGGTTCGTGTTGGAAATAACGTGTTGATAGGCTGGAAGTTTTGGTAACAACAATAAGTTCGCATTGAGAATATCGGGTTGTTAGGCCGGGACCCTGCGGTATCTGGCCCCTGATAGGTTCACAATGAGATTATAGGGTTCATAGGCCGGAACCCTGCAGTATTTGGCTCCTGATAAGTTCACAATGACAATATTGGGTTGATAGGCCGGGACCCTTCGGTATCTGATCCCTGATAGGTTCACAATGAGATTATAGGGTTCATAGGCCAGAACCCTGCAGTATTTGGCTCCTGATAAGTTCACAATGACAATATTGGGTTGATAGGCCGGGACCCTTCGGTATCTGATCCCTGATAGGTGCACAATGAGAATATGGGGTTGATAGGCCGGAACCGTACGGTATTTGGCCCCTGATAGGTCACAATGAGAATGTCGGGTTGATAGGCCGGGACCCTGCGGTATTTGGCCCCGGAGGCCTTAGAGGGTGCGTTGGACCTCAGCGGAGCTCGCGCCGCGCTATGCGCTGTGGACGTGTTCGCGCTGGGACTCGTGCTGTGGGAGATGCTGTGGCGGACTCGCGGTGCGCACGCGCAGCCCGTGCCGCCGTACGCGCTCCCCTACCACCACCACGGTCTACCTCTCAAGCCGACACTCGCACAGATGCAGGTATTTATAATATTTTTTGGCAACTAATCTTCCAAATTATCACTGTCCTTATCAAATAGGTAATAATATTACAAGCAATGATATTATAAGTAACAAGCTGTAGATACGTTACCTACATGTCCTTTTGACAAAACAAATGGGACGATAACGCACACATACGTAAAGTGATACTGTAACGCCATAATGTCTTAGATAAAATGTGGAAGTAAGATGGCATATGCTCAATATCTGTAGTAAAAAAGAAATAGTTATATATTGTTCAGATACGGTCGGATTGACAGGGCGGCTGTCAAAAATAAACTAGCCAAGTTATAATAATAAGGCACTGTCGAAGCGCTTGTGCCGTATCCACAGCTTTTTAGTTATAATGTCATTGATTACAAATGTTTTGTGATTATTTTAATATTCTAAAAAGCTAGTGGCCCTTTTGTTTTGTGTGTTAAATATGTTAGATGCGCCCCTTTTCCCCTCGCTGTACCTACTACATATTTGAATAATTAATTTATTCGCACATATTTTCGACGACCTCTTGATGGTGCCCCTTTGTGTCTAGATTGTGCTATGGTTAGAGCCAGGCACAGTGTAGCCACTATGTTGTATTATAAGAAATAAATACATCAATGCCACTTCTTTCAGACTCCTATATAACTGATTTTAGCATATGATTTCCAAAATCCTGTTGGTCAAGTGATTTGAAATAATATAATTACTCGCACATATTTTCAAATCTCTTGATTATCATTGTGTTTAGATTGTGCTATGGTTGTGATCAGCCACAGTGTTGTCACTATGTCGTGTTATAAAAAAAATCATTCGATAGCAGTTATTTCAAGATCTA
This sequence comes from Antheraea mylitta, assembly GCA_014332785.1. NCBI lineage: Eukaryota > Metazoa > Arthropoda > Insecta > Lepidoptera > Saturniidae > Antheraea > Antheraea mylitta. Next base: position 948,823 of record JACEII010000073.1, on the reverse strand, counting down.
CTAAAATTCCATTTGGTATACGACTTTCAAAATGATTTAAAATGGTGTATCAACGAAATATTTTTTTCTGAATTCGGGTACATTTACTGATTTAAATTGGCAACACTATTGGTTGACAGTGAAGTGAAACATCGTAAGGAAAACTGAAACCGAGAATTGTTTAAGTGATTTAGGGAAATATAGTACTGTCGACTTCGCTGAAATGATCAATACGTCGTTAAATGATGTGGTGATTAGGCCCATATTTTTTTTTAAAGAGGCCTATTGTGGACCTACAGAATTGGTAACACTATCGGCTAAAGGTGAAGGGAATTATCCTGAGGAAGCCTGAATCTGAGAAATGTTCTTGTAGTACCACGGTATATGGAAACCCATGGATTTATCTAAAATGGTCAATCGTCGTCATCGTGTTCTAGTGTGGTGATTATGCCTTTACATTCTTTCGGAAAGAGGCCTATAATGGATCTACAAAATTGGTAACACTATAGGCTGACGGTGAAGGGAAACATCGTGAGGTCATCTGAACCTGAGGTTCTTTTAGTACCACGAAATGTGGAAAACTATGGATTTAGCTGAAATTGCCAATATATCGTGGGCTGACGTGTGATTACATGCATACCTTCCTTCTGAATGAAGCCTATGGACCTATAGTCTTTTTTAACATAAATCCCTAACAGATACCCATCCCGTGGGGCAACTGAGGATGGGTTATGTCCGATTTGCACGGACTAAAACCATATGGTGCCTTCATACACCTTATTGGCAGGGGAGCACGGACTGCCGACTGGCACTGCGTCTGCTCCCCCGACAGGTGTGGGCCCTCTAAGATGCCCTGTGGACCTATAGCCTGATGTGATGATTATATGGATTTTATAATTTTTGATGAAATATATATCATCGGATTAGCATCTGTAATGCTAATACCTTTCTTCGAAATGAGGCCTATGGACCTACAAGCTGATGTAATAATGATGTGGGTTTGATGATTTTTGATGAAATATCATCGGATTAGCATTTTCAAATGGTACTTCAGAGCTTGGTGTCTCGGAATAAGGCTCGGCCTCCTCTACCGGCTGGTCCGGTACAGGAGTCCCGGGCGCTGAAGGTAGCGACGGACACTTGCGATGAGTGCTGGGACCATGACGCTGAGGCCAGGTATCCTTAAGCTAAGCAAATCAATCATATTATACATAAGTTGGTACATTTCAAAATTAGTAAAATACAATTTTAATCGTTCATATAACAGGTTTTATTTTCTTAAGATTTCCAGTTTCTACACACAAAGAACGAAATTCAATTTTGTCGTCCATAAGGCGTTTGGTTTTTTCATATTTTACATTTGAAAATCTTGAAATCTAATGTAAAATATTAGGAACGGCCAAAATTTGTTCTGGCTTATTTTGAAATGTAACGACTCACGTTTTAATGAACAATTCTAGTTTATGTCGGCGCGGGCCGGCGGAAAAATATAATAATATGGTCACTGAACTACCCTAATGTTATCGTCATAATTAACTCATTAAACAACCCACTATAATAATAATGTCATAATGAACTCATTCAAAATCAAATATCTTTTATTCAATTTATGAAAATCAACTACCACCGGTTCGGAAACTACCCAGTCATCGAGAAGAACCGGCAAGAAACTTGATCTGTTTAATCTTTTCATACTTTTACAAAACATTGATATCGTAATAATTAACTCACTAAACCCCCATTATTTATAACAATATTGTCAGAAACAACCCATGATAATAATAATAACGTCATAAACCTCCCAAAATAATAATTAATTACTATTAACCCAAACTATCACCCCATTATTGTAACTAAATTAGTTACAAATAATAACACTTGCAACGTACGTATATACCGCGTGTCGCCAGAGTCAAGACCGACTTAACGCCTTTTTTTTCCCGAACTGACTACGCTATTTACCTAGCAAGGTCTTAACAGCTTCACCGGACTACCCCGACTTAACGCCGGTCGCTCCGCTCTTTTTATAATGAAGTCGAGTAGTAAGGAAAAAGGCGTGACCGGGTGACGCAACTAGTGCGGGTAGTTGGTAGGCGCCAACACGGCAATCGGATGACGCAATTAATGTGGGTAGGCGCCCACATATACGTATTTCCAAAACGGCTCTAACGATTTGGGTAATTTTTTTATTTTGATTATATTATGCTTTTTAGGTTTATCTATATAGGTGTCTTCCCTGAAAAAAAAAACATTAAGTGAATATTAAAGCGTATTTCATATATTTTACCTCGTTACCTCGTGGGGTTAGGAAAAGCCCTTCCACCATGCTGTGGTTTCATCAGTATATTTTCCTGCGCCGAAAACTCCGATATATGCTTTTTTATTGGGTCTAGGCAGTAAAAACAAAATTATAATTTTTTTTTAAAGTTACAGTAATCAAGTATCATACAATACTCAATCATCTCATCAATACAGTAATCAAGGAACATTCTAATTAAACAATGAAGTGGTTTTTACAAGAAGTCGCAGGCAACAGCTAGTGAAAAATTAAAACCACTGCTTGACATATAAAGTTGTCATTTATATAAAGTGTTACCACACTAAAATATTCTAATCTTAGGGAATTGTTTTTTTTTGTAGTAATTTTGACAGTTGCGGAAATTATGGGCAGAAACGTTCTTATATAGCAATTTCGTTTATTCACAAATTTTGGTATCTTATGTTATGTGATAGGAGTATTATTTAGCATGATATTAGGTAGTTTTGTAGGTAGTAGAGTCACGCTGAAGCTATTACTGGCTTCAGCATGAATGGGTCGGGTCATTCGGGGTAGTGTCACCCTCTCACAGAAAACCGACGTGAAGTAATAGTGCTTGCATTGTTGCGTTTCGTTCGGTCAGTAAGAGCGCCGGAGGCCTACCTCCTCTCACCTTCCCCCACTCCTCTTCCCTTCCTCCCCCCCCCCCCCCCCCCTCCAACAGAGGCTGGCAACGCACTTGCGATTCCCCTGGATCTGCAAGTGTCTATGGACGGTGGTGATCACTTAACATCAGGTGACCCATCTGTTCGTTTGACTCCTAAGATATAAAAAAAATTAAATAAATACATTGCCTTTAGGCTGACTGCCGTCTGTGTGGAGGAACGGATGGCTGAACTGAAACAGATGTTACAAGCTCAGGCGCCGATCATACACGACAACAATCTCCATCCGCACACGCACACGAGCCCATCAGGTGAGTGTGCAGGGTTCGATTACTCGTCAATGATAAATTCTTATAGGAGTCACAAACACAAAATACATTTACCAGTTTAAGTCCACAAAAAGCGGTTGTAGGCTATTGTGACCATAATATGGCGTAAGATGGAAACAGACTAAACTTAGAAGGATTGATAAATACAACTACCGGAATACAACTAACATGTGCTTGAGAATTTATTTTAATTAAAAAGAAATTATCCGACCACGTTATAGTTCTGTCACGATGTATTCTGTCACCCAGTACTACAGCTAACTGCAGGATTTGATCCAATGTTTGTCAAAGTAGTACTCTGGATAGGCTAACATTTGTAATGGTTATTTTGTATAGATATTAACTGCAATGAACACAACTTTAAGAGGCATAAAATTCTAAAATGTATATAATAATACTCTTAACAGCGGATGCGAATATATCGTCGCCGCACGAATCGGACAAAAATTCCAACTGCACCGTCCAAAACGTGTGTGACGTCACAACACCCCTTCTCTATCCCCAACCGCATATTGGACGTAACGCGTGCATCGAACGCAACACGAACACACAACAGCACACAGTCGAACTCATCCACAAAAGCCTCAAAGATATCACAGCACCAACGGACGCTGTCAGAGTACAGAACAACCAAGAGCATTGCCTCTCCGTCGCACGCATCTCCCACCGACCCCAACCTCTCGAAAATACTCTCAACGAGATCAGATCCTACCAAAGACCCCTCGATTATGTCCAAAATGACGTTAGCAGCCAAGATCTCGACAGGGGCCCGAAACAGACGAACCTCCTCCAGGAAGCCAAATCGGAGAAATCCAAATGGGGCATTAGAAAGTTCTTCGAGAAATTCCATAAGAACAAAACGGACGTCGAAGTAAAACTGGTGGTACCCGAGAACAACGTGCAAACGAAAATCGCTTCAGTGAGCGAGAAAACGTTACACATCAACCGACCCAGCAATTTAGTCTTGAACCAAGATCAGACGTTCAATTTAGAAGGGCCGTGTCTCTCCCCGCCGAATAGGACGCTGTCCCCAACGATGATGGATAAAAACAACGTTCTGGGTTTTAAAGAACTGCCATCGAGGGATAATGAAGCGAAGACCCCGAACCAGATATTCGCGGTGATCGTGCCGAAAGCGAAACCGAACGATCTCATGGAGATGCGGAATAAAACCTCTCGGGGGAGTTCAGAGAGTTTGAACAAACAGTCTGTCCGAACATCAATATCCTCGCAGAGCAATTTCAAAGCGAACTCTGAGTCGGAGGACTCGACGGTGAAGAAGCGATTGAGCTGCGATAATAGGATTATAACGAACAGCAACAGCGGTGGCTCGTCCAGGGCTAGCATCAACTTGGAACTACAGTACATCGATAACCAGGACACGTACAACCAAGTGAGTCCGTTTGAGTTAAACTCGGACTGTTCGAGCAGCGAGGACGAGCACCTGATGCTACTATCAGAGAACGGTGGGTCGAAGATAACAATGCAGACGATACAGAAGACTGAATACCAGAACGATGTCTTGAAGGAGACGAGTCAACCGAAAGCGGTCACTTTTAACAAAAGCCTTAACAAATATACGAACTTCGACAATGAGTACAGTGATCCCAACGATAAGGAGAACTTGGTGAACGGTTACAGTGGCGATAATCCAGTTTATATAGCGGCCTTGAAGGGGGAAATAGATACGGCAGAGTTTACCTTCGAGCCACCGAAATCACCGAAACCGACTCTCAAGAGTTTGTCGATAAAACGACAGCATTCCCTGGAGCAGGTCAGCGAGATATTCACATCTTCAGGGGACGTGAACCTGCTGAATCCAGCGGGTAGAGTCAAAACCCCAGGTGATCTCCCCGTTGCTATAAGGAGGGCGCGTCGCGATCGAGTTTTACAAAAGGGTAGGGCGAACGAATGCAACCGACTGAGTTTATACGACGACAGAATGATGTTCGGAAATAGTTTGTAATATAACTACTTTTTTAAATCGAAGGGGTGTCTCGGTTATAAATTCCCTAGAATGATTTCAATCAATAAATTAGTGTTACCGATTTACTAAGAATAATTATTTTAAAAATTCGTGCATGTGCGTACAGTACAGTACTGTAAACTAATTAAAAATATAAATTATTTCATTTAAGCTTAATACCTTTTTGTAATTTCATTTTATAAATGGTAACTTTAAGTTTGTAATCTGGTAACACGAGTGTTCGATCGTGAGTGGATCGTTGCGGGGAATCCCTTAAGTAAGATTATTTTTAATATATTTTCTAAGTATTTAAACTTCTGTACACCTTCTAGAACAAAGAAAATAGTACAATTGCATTACGATGAATAATAAGGAAATGTATTTTTAATAGATAGAATTATAAATCTCTTAATTTCTCAAATACGTTTTAAATTATTGGTTATCAGTGCTGTTACAAAAGAATCGAATTATTTCCTAGTAGACAATAGAAAAGTACTTGTCAATTGTAACGATTTTTCTTTAGTTTCATATAGAAAAAAAAACCTACATTTCGAATATTAAATACACCTCTTTTCTATAATACGAGCGAAAAAGTATAAAAAGATAGAATTACAATTATAATAACGTCTGAACCGCGACTCTTCATGACGTTTCACTTTCGACCAATCAGCGATCTCGTGTATGACGTGATATGTGTAATCCAATGCGAGCACGGATTTGTCGATTGTGATTGGTTGAGGAGCGATGTGACGTAATTTCGATGTATAACACAAGTACAGCAAGATACTTTACAAAATAGCGTTCAAGTAATAGTTACATATGTATTTATATAAATTGATTAGGAATTAAAATTATAAATGAACAAATAGACAGATATATTAATAATATATAGACAAGATATCATATTTAAATCAAGTAAAAAGTATATTAGAGAGCTCATTGTCAGTCAATTTTAATTTTAGATATTCGCAGATCAATTTTTCATTATATAATATTTATTTCTTAACCTCCTATCTCAGAATGGCATTTATTTATTAATTTTCTTTAAAACATATCACGAAAGACCTTTAAATAAGATCTCATATTTATATTACCATATAACGTCAGATTCTACGTCCAATTATTTTATAAACAAGGTCGAGAAAACAACAAAACGGTTTGATATGTCCAAACATTTAAAAATATATGTCGTCCTCAATGCGTTTAAAAAATAACCCAACTACCGTCAAATTATTTTACTATAGTTAAAGACTTGTTTGATTACCCTCACGCGTTTAAATTCCTATAAATACAAATGACATTTGAGATAATGATCATTCTCGCGCGGATCGTCAGACCGTTGACATCCATCATAATTATTGATTTGGATTAATTGTAATAAAATTCTTAATAGTGTTGCCATTATTTTCATCGATGCAAAAAATATTTGAAAAATGCCTTATATACAAAGGAGGGTGATTAGAATCTCTGTTTTTTAAATTGACATAATTGTATTTTTTTTTTATTTAAGCAATTTACTTTATCAACGTGATTACTGGGTATACATATATCTATGTAGTCACGTCTACGAGTACCTGTATAAGACGGAGCCCCTACAAATATATGGTATTAATAATTAATTATTTTTTGTACGAAGTGATTAATGTAATGTTTCTTCTATTAAATCTATTAAACCCTTGACTAAAACGTGGTTTACAATAGTAGTATTAAATTTAGTTTATTTAAATTCGCTAGTACAAGCTTCATCCTTTGAAAAGATATCGCTACTAAAGTACACGGAATTTTAGGTTCTAATATGGTTTGTATAGAAATCAATATCGTTTGACCACTCTTTAGTCAAGGAGTCTAATTATTTGCACTATTCTTAATCGGATTTTAATAATCGTAGTGATATGTTTTTGTGTATTTTTCGGCATGTTGAAGGCCACGATGATGGCAATGATCAATAAATGTCGATTTATAATCGCTTATTATGAACAAATAAGTAAAATATATACTCCTATACTAATATGATCAACAGGTAAAGTTTGTGAGTTTGTGACGTTGTATGGTGTAATCTCAGGAACTAATGGTCCGATTTAAAAAAACTTCCAGTGTTATATAGCTCATTTATCGAGGAAGGTTATAGGCTATATATCATCACGCTAAAACCAATTGGAGCGGAGCACCAGTGAAAAATGTTTCAAAATCGGGATTCCTTTCCTCTTGAGATATTCCGCTGCATGTTAACGTTAGCCCAAAGTAACTATTACTACGCGGACGAAGTCGCTGGCAAGGGCTAGTATTACAAAAATTTAAAAAGAGTCACTTCTTGCAAACCTACAAAATTATAAGGGGAAATATAGTGAATGTTTGTGAATGAATGAAAACGTGTATTTTCTAACTATAATATCTTACTCTCACTCACTAAGAAATGTTTGTACTTTATGCCCCTAAATATGACATTAAATGGCTCTACCTTACGCGGGGAAAAAAAATTACACTTTTTACGGCCATTTACCAATATTTTATATGCGCACACTTTCACGACTTCAATAGTCACAGCGGTTCCTCAAAAATAAATATTCGTTTTAAAATAACAATTATTAAAAAAAGGCTTTCTTTCTTTTTTTCTTTTTCATTACTAGTAACCCAATCATCTTCAAAGATTATTACGGTTGTATTCATGTACTAAATTACTCACTTTTGCTATATCGATTCTTCTTATGAAAGTATGCTCATGCAACCGGTCAGATGTCATTTCATAATTGGCAATTCTGGAGTAAACCTCTTGGAATCATTTTCATGTTCTAACAATATGGCGGCTCCCTTTAGAACTGTCCAGAAAGTTTAAGTTACATTTCAGATTTCATGCTCCGTGGTTACGTAAAATGCCACCAAAATAACAAAATTTAGAGTCGTATAACACAAAATTTTTAATGAATTATGTAATGCACTACATGACAAACTATCACCTCGCCAAAAATCCAAAATACTATTTAATTCTATATTCTGTTTTTTTTTTACTTTTTTTGGTAATCAATCTTCCAGATTATTACTGCCATTGTCGAGTAGTTAATAGTATTACAAGTGTCGTGTGATTATTTCAATGTTATTATTCCAACACGATGTTGGCTCCCTTGTTAGAACTTTCCAGGAAATTTTTGTGGCATGTCAGGATTCATGCTCCGTGGTATTATTTTTCATTCACTACACTTATGCACAACAAACAGACGATATTATATAAAACACCACCAATTTAACACAATAAAAAGTCGAGTTACACAAGATTAAATAAAATATAAAATCCACTACATGACAGACTAAAATCCCGCCAAAAACTCTGTCAGTCTATATTGTGTCATCAACTTGTTCGTGGAATTCAACATGGCGTCAGTGTAAATTTATGTGATTGTTTCGTTTTGTATATAGTCGATATAAGTTCCTAATAGTATCGGCCATGTTTTTTTTTTTGTTTTTGTTGTTAAGTTTAATTATGTTTAGTAAACCAGTTAATTTTTAGCTTTAACACATGTAAATATTATTGTATGTTTTTTTAACGTTCTTGTATATTATTTTGACATCATTCCGCCATTTAATAATATATGATAATTGTGTAATGATTTATTGGAATAAATCTATGAATTATATCGCTATTAATATGTTTCATTTACCGTAACTCCTCAGCTTAAATACCCAGATCTCAAAATGGCGGCTCATTATTTAAAAATCCAAGTTTAAAAAAAAACATAATTATACATTACATAATTTGTTGTTGTTTCAATTTTTCAAATGTTGTAATAAACACGGTATTTTTTATTAAACTTATATTGACCAGTCCATCCAGAGAGTGCAGGCTAGTTTTGGACATTTTATGTGTTAAATAGATTAATATGTTCATTTCCAGAGAGAGTAGAGAAGTAAAGTCCTCGCCGATATTATTGATCGCTCTGAATATATATGTACAGAACACAAATTTAAATATAAATACTCTAACAATGATTATGGTGGCCCAAGAAAAAGACGGTTTCTTTCGAATGTCTGATCAAAACATTATCAAGTTTCAAGAGCCTCTAAAGCGCAGACAAAAAAAAAATATGGTGTCGCTCAAAAAAAAAATCCAAAATCGAAAATATTTGAAAATTATAATTTTTTGTCGACTACAATTTAATAGACAGAATCGTTTCGATTTTTTTGTGTCTCTCTAAAATTATTTATATTCTTTAGCATATCAACTTCAAGAAAAAAAAATTAAAAGTTGTTATTATTATGTTTAAAAGTCGCTTGAAAAGTTCTAACGTACTCTATTTGGAAACTTAAGAAATTCTTGAGCGACCTTTAAATATTAAAATACCGACTTCAAAATTTCAGAATCGTAATCATTTTAAGGACGCGCTCTCAAAAAAGGTCCATTTTCACTGTTTTCCGGCAAGAATTACAACAAAACTACTCAACTTTGGTAAACATAATGACTAACTACAAATTTATTGAGATTTTAGCAATGATGTACAGATATGTACATGATTGTTTTTTAAAATTAATAAGTTTTCATTTAAAAAAATCAATTCTCCGCAGTCTCCCCGCGCAAAACAGCCTGATTTTCGGTATGAAAACCTCAGTAAATTTAAGGTTTTCTTAATTTAAAAAGATACCTGTTTATGCTACATATAATCAAGTTTAAATATCATGAAATAAAATCCAAGTTATGTATACTACATCTGAGAAAAAATTTATTTAGTTGTGAACAAAATTTCACCATTTTATGTTAATTATGTGGACTTTAACTTCTATGAAATAAGGTTCAATTTATTTCTTTATTTAGATTCGATTGACATAAAAGTATGAAAGCAGGATTCACGTCGTGTTAGTGCCGCGTGAACATGTACGCCGCTTTGCACTCGATTAGAAAAAAATAACATCGCTGTAGAAATACGTATACACATCACAAAACGTTTTGATCATGTCGAAAAACTAACCAACTTTTTAAAGTGGTTTATATTTCTAATAGTAAGAGACACTGTAATTAGGTTGAAACAACAATTCTAAATTTGGTTTTTATTACGTTAGTTCTTTTATATTTTATGTTTTGAGGTACTGTTACGGAAATTCTTGACGGGTAGAAATACATATGTCCACTTTGTAGTCCTCTTGTTTGTAGTGACGAGAGCTTACCACAGGACTTAACAAAATGATCTGATGACGACCCACTTCAAAAACTGTTATGGAAGTCATTGATAGATAGAGACAGATATGTCTTGTTTGTACTCCATTCGTTAGGTAATAACAAAATGGCCTCATAATGGACTCTTAGAAACGTCTAGGGAGCTCTTTCATGGGTAGAAATATATATGTCGTTTTCGCATTCTCTTTATTAATTTTTATTATCTACTAGCTGACCCGTGCAACTTCGTCTGCACGCCTTCGATAAGGTCTGGCACGGAGGGCTCATCCATAAATTATGTAAATCTCGCGTACCCGATAGGTTAATTCATATTATCCGCGATTATCTCACTGATAGGACATTCCGCTTCAGAGTGGATGGTGAACTATCGCTGCCCCACCCGATACGCTCAGGTGTGCCACAGGGCTCCATACTCGCGCCCACGCTCTTCAATCTATTCATCAGTGACCTACCTCGGTATCGGGGGGTCGAGGTAGGTTGGGATGGTAGTGGGGATGGAGTACGATATGGGGGTACTTCGGAACCGCAGGGAGTGGACAAACAGGCGCAATACAGCTACCTTGTGAAGCCCCAGCCTGCCCTCCAAGACCGTAGTGCGTGGTGAAGAGCCACATCCTACTTGAGGTGGCCCTGTTGGCGCGGAACACTACGGCTCTAGGCTGGAAAGCCGACAAACACTCCTGAGTGTGGCGTGTGAGCAGCGCACTCAGTACCGGGCTAGGGCGGAAGAGGGTTCATTTTGAACCTCAACGGTCTGGTACCGGACAGCGGCTGGCGGGTTGGTGGTGTAACCAATCCCGGCAGGCGTACTGCGAACTGGAGGAGGAGAAGAAACAAAATGAAAACTGCAAGATCAAAAAAAGTAATACCCCAGGAGGGTACCGCTACCACCAGTAGCGGAGAATCCCTCCCTGAGCCTTCAGGCTCGGGCTGCCCTACGTCTTCTGGGGGGGGGGCAAAGTTTTGCAGAAAACCACCGTAACAAAGACCAGAGCAGGAACTCGGACAACTGAGAATGCAAAAAATACGATGACATTGGCTGTACGCACACGGAGAAAGGTTTTGACCACAGCTTTATCAGAGAAAGCCTCTCCTCAAGACGTGATGTCAGAGGGTAGTGAGGATACTCCGGTTGCAGTGGCAGTTGAAACTGAGGGAACCGATAACCTTGAGAATGCTGACATGGAACGTCAACGTGACAAGTCAGCTTCCCCCTCTGATTCTGACTCGGAAATACCGGTGACAGGTCTATGTACACCTGTATGCAAAAAAGGCAGTGTTAGACCCACTACAGCAGAGCATTACACAGGACTTATCCAAGGTAAGGCGGACACTAATCGCCTAGAGAAGGATAAGCTCCGCCTTGAAGCACATCAGGAGATAGAGGCACTAGCGTCTCAGGTGCGACGCGACCGTGCGGCGAAGAAAGTGGCAGTACCGAATAATACTGAAGAGCAGCCTACTGTAGCGTTGAGGAAGAGGGTGCTCAACGATGTAGAGGTTGTAATCTGCGTTGCCCAGAAGTCTGGAAATCTTCAGGGTCTATGCATACGGGCCCTTAATGAGGCATCCGCCTCGATTGTGGAAGCGGTGGAGGAATTATGTACCCGGACTGCAAGTGAAGAAGTACAGAAGCTCCAAGCGGCTTACCTGAAATTGGAGGAAATCAATACCAAACAGGCAAACGAGCTGGCACAGGTACGGAGAGAGCTCGCAACGTTAAATGAGGAGTTTGAGAAACTGCGTCTTCAGGGACTGACAGTTACTAACAATCCCTCCAATAGTACAGTACGGACAGATTTGGAGACAGCAGAGAAAGAGGAGCTTCCTCCACAACCTCGACATCGTCGGGCAAGACAGCGAAACGTAGTAGAAACAACGAGCCTGGATAGAAGATTCGAAGAGCTGGCAGACAAACTAACTGTCCAAATGGACAATCTACTAAAGACGCGCCTTATAGGCCCTGGTTCTTCCATAGTTTCTCCGCCCTCCACTTCAGCAGGAGAGAGCAAAAAGAAGAAGAGAAAAAAGAAGAAAACCCTCGCAGCGAGAGCAGCAGAAGCGTCAGGTTCGCAACCAGCGTTTTCCGCTCCCGCACCTTCAAGAGGAGAAGAATGGTCGACGGTAGTGAAGCGCAGTTTGGAGAAACGTGCCAAAAGAACTAAAAAATCTCCGCTGGAAAAAGTAACGAAACTCACTGTTCCGCGATCATCTGCTGTAGTATTGGCACTTCAAACGAGCGCAACAGAGCGCGGAATAGATTATAGTAAAGTGGTGAAGTTAGCTAAGGAAAAGGTTGACCTGGCTAGCTTTAATATTCCCTTTCTTAGAATTAAAGAGACTGCGACTGGAGCACTAAAACTGGAAGTTCCTGGTGTGGCAAGTGCGGAAAGTGCAGATCACCTAGCAAAGAGATTGATCTCGGTATTCGCTGAGACTCTAGGAGAGGGAGTGGTGAGCGTATCGAGACCAACTAAGCGAGCAGAATTGCGCATAACTGGACTTGACGACGCAGCCACAAAGGAAGAGATTGCAGTTGCTGTTGCTCAAAAAGGAGAATGCTCTCAAGAGCAGGTGGTGGTAGGCGAACTGCGGCGGGCTTCAACGGGTGTTGTTACAGCATGGGTGAGCTGTCCGGTTTCAGCAGCCAAGAAAATAGCCGCAGAACGTAGACTGCTACTGGGATGGGTGGCTGTACAAGCTACCCTTCTGCAACCTAGAGCGAAGAGGTGCTACAGATGTCTAGAGACTGGCCACATCTGGCGGCAGTGCATGGCTGAGGTGGATAGGAGCCAGCAATGCTTCCGATGTGGGAAGGAAGGCCACAAGGCCAGCAAATGCTCGGAGGCTGCACACTGTTCCGTGTGTGCGGATGCAATGAGGCCGGCAGATCACAGGCTAGGAAGTAGCGTGTGCATTTCCTCCAATAGAGAAGGAATGAGAATAGGCAAGAGAGTTCAGGTGCGAGAAAAGCCACTGCCCAAAATCGCACAAGACGCTCCTATAAGAAATGAGGAAGGACAGACTAAGACCAACTAAAAATGGCTTCGGAGTTCTTGCAAGTCAATGTGAACCACTCGTCTGCGGCCCAAGATTTACTAATCCAGACCATGGCCGAGTGGGCCATACAGGTAGCGGTAGTGTCCGAACCCTACTATGTCCCCAGAACAGGCAACTGGATAGGAGACGCCACGGGTACGGTCGCTATCGTCACCTCAACATCAGTGAGGACGAGCGTATTAATAGCGAAGAGAATAAGCTCCAATTTTGTTGCGGCTAAGTGGGGAGACATTGTTTTGGTGGGAGTTTATTTCTCGCCAAACAGGGCACTCGCCGAATTTGAAGCCTTTCTGGCGGAATTGGGAGCTTTCGTTTGTCAGACGTTACCGTGTCCCGTATTAGTGGCAGGCGATTTCAATGCGAAATCTGCTGCCTGGGGATCCCCGGTCACTAATCCACGAGGTAGAGTGTTGGAGGAATGGGCTGTAACCACAGGTCTTTCCCTCATAAACAGGGGCTCATCATATACCTGTGTGCGGCAACAAGGAGGGTCTATTGTAGACCTTACCTTTGCATCACCGTCAGTTGCCTGCCGGATACAGGACTGGAGGGTGGTAGATGCGGAATCTCTTTCCGACCATCTATACATTAGATTTCGCGTCAACCGAGCGGCGGCGACTGTGGTTGCTGAAACAAACCACTCCTCGGCACCAAGATGGGCTCTTAAGCGCCTTAACGAAGAGTTACTCGTTGAAGCCTCGATAGTGGCATCCTGGGAGGCACAAACGGATGAGCCTGTGAATGTCGCCAGAGAGGTGGGCTGGTTCCGTGGTGCTATGACTCGCATTTGTGATGCTGCCATGCCCAGGATCCACTCCCGGCCTCCTCGAAGACAGGTCTACTGGTGGACGGACAACATTGCCCGGCTACGTGCCTTGTGTTTGGCAGCCAGAAGGCGGTTAGCCAGGCATCGCAGGCTACGTCAGGGGCGGAGCGCGGCTGCAGAGGCAATACTGCATACTGAGTACAAGAGCGCGAAGAAAACCCTGCAGATCTCTATCAAACAGGCGAAACTCCAGGCAAGGGCGGAGCTTGTGAGAACTCTAGACATCAATCCCTGGGGCCGTCCGTACCGAATGGTACTGGGTTCACTGCGCACGCAGACTCAATCGACTGCGGAAGGCCTTGAGCCACGAATACTGGACGACGTTATTTCTTCACTCTTCCCGCAGCGGTCGGCCTTCGTTCCCCCTTACGTTATCCCGTCTGTCCTAAATGGACAGGATACGGAGGAAGTGGCGACGCCTATTACTGAGGAAGAGTTGAACGGAGCAGTGAGACGTATGAAAGCCAGAAACGTAGCCCCAGGTCCTGACGGTGTCCCAGGTCATGTCTGGGCTTTGACCATGCCAGCACTAGGCGAGAGATTGAGGCGACTACTTAATGCTTGTCTGGAGACCAGACAGTTTCCCCCTGAGTGGAAAGTGGGTCGCCTTATATTACTCCCAAAGCAAGGGCGTCCTACGGATTCTCCGTCAGGGTATCGCCCGATCGTTCTGCTGGATGAAGTTGGGAAACTTCTTGAACGTATCGTTGTACGACGATTGGTTCGACAATTGACCAGAGTGGGGCCAAATCTTTCGGAGGCGCAATATGGTTTTCGGGTTGGGCGGTCGACATCTGACGCAATATTGCGTGTTAAAGCGCTCTATGATGAGGCAGTCTCCCAGGGCGCTGTATTATTGGCAGTGTCATTGGACATTGCCAATGCATTCAACAGTATACCCTGGGAGTGTATAAATGAGGCGCTAAAATACCATCGCGTGCCGCAGTATCTATCTGACCTCATTGCTTCATATTTAGAAGGTAGAAGCGTAGCGTGTAACGGACAGGGTGCTCGCCTCCACCGGAGGGCCATATCGTGCGGTGTTCCACAGGGGTCGGTTCTCGGCCCGCTTCTGTGGAACATCGGGTATGATTGGGTGCTCCGAGGGAATCTCCTGCTCGGAGCTGGCATAGTATGTTACGCCGATGACACACTGGTGACTGCCCGAGGTGGTACCCTTGAGGATGCCATCCGACTGATCACAGTTAGTGTGTCACAGGTGGTGGGAAGAATACGAATGCTTGGTTTAGAGGTGGCTCTCCACAAAACCGAAGCGATTTGCTTCTACGGCCCCCGTAAAGCATTGCCTTCTGGAACCCATATAGAGATTGATGGGGTTCGTGTAGACGTAGGAACCAGTATGAAATATCTCGGCCTTATGTTGGATAGTCGGTGGACTTTTTCCAACCACTTTCAACAACTGGCTCCCAAGGTCATGCGAAATGCCTCGCTACTGGCAAGCCTTTTGCCAAATCTTGGGGG